>VYXD01007334.1:1090196-1187635 GCA_013397195.1 Hylia prasina
TGCTTCTCTGTTCACCAGTGTTGACACCCGGGCTCAACACTTTGCCATTTTGCTCGTGGTCTTTTTATCCTAAATTTCTGTAATCAATAAATCCTTTTTATACTAAATTCTAATTGGTGGCTCATCTATAACATGCATGAAATCAGGGCCTGTCCAATCCTTTGAGTCTTGGATATTTTAACAGTGGCCCACTGAGCTGTGTGTCTTCTCGCTTGCTATAAATAGGACAAATGCGCCTCAAACAGCATCTCAAAAATAAAAGCATCTAAACCCCCTAGCCAAACCACTGTTTGAGAAATCTTCCTTCCTTCGTCTGCTCTTTTCATATTGAGTCTCCCCAGTCAGGCAAAACTAAAAATCCCTGTTATGCAAACAGGCTTCACATGATTTTAATTCACAGAGGTAAAAATTACCCAACACAGGGATTTTTCATTATGTCACAAGGACTGTAGGTCACTCTCAAGCTGTTTTATTAGAGCAGGAAAAGCTCCAGGACCCCACTCCCCATGTGACTCACGTGATCTCTCCAGTGTCACCATGTCCCTGTGCTAACTGCTTGGGTAGCAATCCGCTCTCAGCTCACCAGAACACACAGCCTGTGGTCCTGCTTGATTTTGCACATTGCCATGTTAGTGAAAAACATCCTTTTCCACTTCAGTTCTCCCAAAGCCTTCAGCTTTTCCTGTTGGAGAAGTAGCTTGCACATGCAGCATCTCAAGACAGTATTGCATTAATTCATTGTGACTGAGGAGGAATGTGCACAGAGACTTTTGCTGGTTGGTGTTGCAGCAGGTTTCAGCCCCGGCAAGCCTGCATGCAATCTGCACCATACCCACCCATTGCAGCAAGGCCAGCGCCACTCCCAGCTCAAAGCTGGCAGTCTCGTCTCTAAGTCCGTCATCACTTCGCTGTGGTGTGATCAGTTTGTAACAAATGAATCTGTTTTCCTTTGCCTCCAGAGACTGGGCATAGCAATAGAGGCAACTCATTAGCTCGAGATCGCTCCATTCTTGGTCACTTTTCAAATATTCTCCTCTTTGAGAAAAAGCTTTTCATTAAAGATGAATAGCAAAATTAGAGATAGTAAGCTGAGAAAGAAACCTCGGCAGCAGCTAGAACTGTGGCCTGCCTGTTCTTCCTACCACTACCGGATTTTAGACAGAGCTTGCATTTTTTTCCCTCTGAACAAGGAAGGAAGGAGTCTGGAAATTAATTAAATGCAGTAGTCAGCTAGCCAGGCAGATACAGCCTATCTCAGAATTACTCAGGCACTTAAGTCTCGTTTAAATGCTAATGAAATGCCTTAGGTGCCAGGTAATGGGCACTGCAGAACTGACAGAGACTATCACCCGCGGTGGTGTCGAAGCACAAAAGGGCTTTTGTAAACTGAAAACGTAGCCCATAAATTATGAACAGATTAAAAATGAACAGTCGAATTATTCTTAATTAAGCAGCACTTAATGTAACATTACCTTTTTGTGTGCTAAGGCATTGAACTACAAGCTGTACTTTTACTGCGCTGCTACTTTCACTTTTGCTTTTCTTCCGAAGGTAAAGCTGGGGTAAATATTTACACTTAGCGTATAACTGGTGTTCAGCACAAAGTAACACTCTCTCTAAAGAGGTTAATGTGAATAGCATCTAGAGCATAGCAGCTGATTTCCAATTCCAAGATATCTCAGTGGCCAAAAAATACAATAAATTAGATAATTTCTACGTGTTTCTGAGAAACAGGGGCTGCAGTCAGCTTTTGACAGGGCAAGCTGCTACATTTTGGTCACAGTGAAGCCCAAACCACCTAGAACTGTTATCACAAAACTTCTATTTTTCTGTTTGTTTGGTGATTTGTGGTTTTGTTGTTTGTTTGTTTTGTTCTGTTTTTCCTGTCTCTGTTATGGAGAGATACCCAGTGCTGAATTGCATTCTCTCTCATACATCCTGTCCACCACAATTAAGTCCAGTTAGCCCAGAGAATTCTTCTGCCCTGTGGTTGGGCAGAGTGGTTGGCAGGAGGTTCAGGATCCAGCCAGCTGGGCAGCTGCACCCACCCAATTCACTTTGGAACAGCTTTGTCAGCCAACAAAAAAAACCCTCATGGTCAAGTTTGCTGTAACTTGTTGTTATAGATGAAGTGGTTAATTCATGCATTTATAAAATATATTCTGTAAAACCAGGGATACAGTTAAAATCTCAGGGACCAACGGGGATTGCAACACATCCCGCTGGACTACCAAGGGCAGTACAAAGACATTAAAGTATGTGTACACAAGCGGGGATACTCAGTATCCAAACATGGTAACAACTAGCAAAAGGGGAAATCTCACTCCCTTAGTATATTGGTATATGTTACACACACGAAGGGACCGATGTCAAACTAAGAATATATTGAACATGAAGTAAAATCCAAACAAATAAAGCATATTTAACAGACGCTTTTTCCAAGGGGGAGTTTGAAACTTCCACAGGGATAACGTCAGTTGCACCTCAAGACCGGGTGGAGAACAACAGCTCTCCTCAACAATGGTGGTGGCCAACGACCCTCTCTTCACACCTACTGGACCGGACTGATAACGGGACAGAACCATCACTGAGTCGTTGGCCCCCACAATGGACTGCCCGGAAACTTAATCAATTTCATCAACTCTCCTGGAGAACCTTTTCTGCAGAGCGGAGACCGACTATCAACCACGATGAAACCTGTACACACTGAAAAGGACACCTTTGTTATACCCTGGCTCTAGCCCGGGGCTATCTAAAGGGTATAAAAATAGAACGGACAGACAGACAAATCATGGACAGAGGAGGCTGACGAGAGAGACGTGTGCTTCTCTGTTCACCAGTGTTGACTCCCGGGCTCAACACTTTGCCATTTTGCTCGTGGTCTTTTTATCCTAAATTTCTGTAATCAATAAATCCTTTTTATACTAAATTCTAATTGGTGGCTCATCTATAACACTTGTCACTTTTTTTTCTCTCCTCTTAGAGCTCTGTTCTCCCCCCAGCTGTGCTGACCATCTTCACACTTGTCATCAGCCCATTTTCTCACTGAGCATGTTTTCTTGTGTTACTTCTTCTGTAGCTGTGTCCTCTCTGACAGCAGTTTGCTCCCCATCTCGGTGATCAAGACAGATTTTAAGCGCATGGTTTTCATCAAACTGAAAAGTTAACAGTGTTGGTGTTCCCACTCTAGCCCTTGAAGCTCTTAATGTTATAAATGGATTTATTTCTCTTTTTTATACCCCGATTTCTTTTTTATTTTAGCTAATCAAGCCTTCTTTAGTTTTTCTTTAAAAGGTACTTTCCTTTGTAAAACGAAAGTAATATTTACTAACAAAATACTCCTTATTTACAGTGTCTCTAGAGTCTTGGTAAATTGTGTAAACAGAGGAAATGTATGTTATTACTGGACTCCTTTGTAGTGACTGAGCAGGCATGTTGGAGCCTGGTCATTCCTAGTTCTGAGCTAGGAATATCTGTTTTGTTCCCTCCTCCTCAGGTAGAAGAAGGACCACCTCTGTGGATGTCACAGCCCGTGCCACGGGTTAAACATTTCTACCTTGTGAGTCCAAACCTACGAACCACCAACTAAACCTCTTCATTCCAGGAAGCACAATTAACCTTTTCAGAAGCTTAAGGTTGTCTTCTTATCACATTAAACATGGCCCATTTGAGGGACTGAAATCAGTCTGAGGCTTCTCAGAACGTCACAGCCTGAACAGCTTCATCCTTAGCCCTGCTGTGAGGCATTAGCCTCATTTTACAGATGGTCACCAGAGGCAATAAACATTTATACATGCAAGGAATCAACTGTCAAAGAATTGAAACCAGTTCTTCCAAATTCCTTCACAGCTACTAACAACTAGCTACTGGATTACTCTACCCCAGGCTGACATAGCCCTTTCTGCTTCTTCAAATGGAGCAATACCTGCAAAGAAAACAAGAGGGGAAAAGAAAGCAGACTTCATATTTACCATTTTTGACAGAGTCAAGCAAGTTATGAGAGTAATGGCCTCAGTTATCTCTGTTCTTAAGTCTTGAAGTGAGCTGCCTGCCTTAATTTCCTTTCCCTTAATGGCAAGGAATGGTTAATGCAGAAACTTGTGGCTTGGTGTGGTTTAATTACAGTCCATCAGCTGTGCAGGAAGGGCTTGCTGAGTGATGTCTTTGTTTGATGAGCTATGTTTGAAATCCACCACGAATACCAATTAAGTAGGGTTTGGCAGGTAAACAGCCAAACTTTCAGAGTGATCCTTACAGTTATTTGTGTTAGTTAATACCATGGGGGAGGAGGTGCAGCTTTGCCTGTAGACTTGTGCATGACAGATTGCCTTGGCCAGGGAGGGAGTGGGTGCAAGCTGCAGCACGAAGAGCCTGGCAGGTCGGGAGCAGCCTGGCACAGGGGTTTGGACAGAGGGCACAGAAAGGGAGCAGGCAGCTCCTCTGCTTTATTCCTATCAGCACCACTCACTCACAGAAGCACAGGCTTTTTATAGGGTCTGTTCTACTGTTCGGCCTGGGCAGCAGATGCTGTTTAGGGCTCCACCACCACAACCCCACATCATCCTCAAGTCAAAGCCCCTTAGCCAGTTCACACAACTGAACCAGTACAAAAATGAACATAGTCCAAGCTAGTTACATCCCACTGTATCAACAGGCCTAACAATACATTTACAAGTGTTTGGAGATAAAATAAGGGAAAAATCCAAAACAACTTATCTTTCCTGTTGCATTGACGTAGCTGCCCTTGATTATATAACTGCTTAGGTAAAGCAGTACAAAAAGCTGTGCATACAGAGAAATCTCTCTAGGCCTTTGTAATCACCTCTGTTGTTTGGGGTTTTTTTCCCCCAGAGAAATACAAAAGAGGTATGAGAGCAGTAACATCAGAGAACATGTCCAGGACATCTTATTTTAATTGCTGCCTACATAAATATTATATCAAGTAATAGCTATTCCCACAATAAATAAAATACAGGTAAACTTTACTGACAGAGGAGAACGACAAGAAAAAAAAACACCCACCAGAGAAGCTTGTGTTTATAGATTTTAAGAATTTGAACCAAACTTGTACACACCAGTGTCATACTTATGTGTGAATTGTTTTGCAAGGGTTTATTTGTGAAAACACCAGTTCCTTGTTGACTTTGCAAGGTTGGCTGCCACACAGATCTGGGTGTCACACCCAGAAGACTGAAACCTGCATTGTGCTGATGTTTCTGGTCAAAATTCTGTGCATAAATCAAGATGAGCAAGAGGGATGGAAGGGACCATAGAAGGTACATAGAAGCATCTCCCACTGTCAGAAACAGTAGTGCCCTCCCTAGGTGGATGCAGGAGCCATCAAGCCTGAGCCTTTTCCTCCTGAAATGCTGCAGCATTTCTTCCCAACTGAATTTACATCTCAGAAGTGTTTGTGCTTTCCTGGTCCCAGCTGTTTCCATTGGAAAGCTGTTCTTGCCCCTGTTTGTTTTAATGGCCAGCAACCTGCGTCTTATTTCCAGGCTAAGTTTAGTCACATATGGGTTTAAATAGTTCTCCCTCACTGCTGTTTGACTCCTGGGTATTTTTAGAGGGAAACCATATCCCCTGTCAACCTTCGTTTTCTGGGCTGAACAAGCCGAGGTTGCCTTGGCCTCCATGTGTAAGTAAAGATCGTGGCACTCCTGGTGATCTCAGTAGCCTTTCCTTACACCTGTTCAGATTTGTATTTTCCATGGGCATGAGACATCAAAATCATATGTAGTGACCTAAGGACACCTTACTGATGTCATCTTCTGCCATGGATTTAGTGTTTGCCCTGGAAACATCTTGACTGACATGTCCCAGAATGACATTTCCCTCTCCAAAGAAAATCGTAATGGTGCTCCAAAGGTACTGAAGAATTGCCCGGTTGATTAATTTTTTACTCTTTTTCTCCCATTTTCAGTTTACTGATAAATTATATCCACATGTGTGCTTTTGTTATCTATGCTTCTGAATTCAACTCCTTTACATTGTTGTTCTTCCCATAATATTTTTCAGATCTTTCTCCCTCCCTACAAAAGTAGGGCCTCCCAACTTTTGTCATCCACAAATGTCATCAGCAGACTTGCAGTCTTTGTGCCTAGTTTACTGTGAAAACATTAAGCAGGAAAGCTTTCAAGACCTTTGAATTTTATAACCATATAGTTATATAATTATACACAAATATGTAAGAAAACTCCATTAACTACCTTTCTGCTTCATACTTCTTGTTGCAGTCTTCCCTGCTGCAGTCTTCCTGCTCACCTGGCGTAAAAATGATGGCTTTGGCAGTGTAAGGATTGAAGCAGGACATCAGATGCTGTCCTGAAGCCCAGATGAATGAAATCTGACACACTGCCTTTGTTTATAACCTCAGTGACAGGACAGCTGTGAGGTTAGTCTGACACAGGCTGCCCTTGGCAAGAGCAAGAAGCTGTGCTGGGAGGAAAGTGCAGAAGTGCTGCAAGCTCTGTCTGGAGAGATGTTCAGACCAGGAGTCAAAGGCTGCTAAGAGGTCTGAGTGGAGATGGAAACAGAGAGAGCCAGTATTAAACTATGTTTCACGATGTCTTAGATACAAAACATTATCGTGCTGATGTTTGCAAGGCAGCAGAAGCAGAGCACTTAGTATCATAGAGTCACAGACTAGTTTTGGTTGGAAGGGATCTTAAAAGGTCATCTGGTCCAACCCCCATGCAATGAACAGGGACATCTACTAAATCAGGTTGCTCAGAATTCTGTCTCAAAACAGGATAGGGAACAAAAAGATGGAGAAAACAGTATTTCAGAGTTTAAGGCTGTCAAAGCAAGAGTAAAATACTCTCTTAGACAATTTAAGGAAGTGGAAAAGAAAGAAAATACTGTTGTTGAAGTATTTCTCATCCATGCTTCCTATGAGCAAGGTGATCACCTAACATGGATAAATCAAAACTGGACATCTCAGTTGGTCTCTGAGCTTATTTACTATACCCACATATGGAAAAACGTACCAGCCGCTTCCTGCAGAGGTCAGGCTATATATAAATAACCTCAAGTGAAGCAGGACCTGATGCAATTAGCTCTATGAGCTGCCTGTCCACAGCATCTGTGCAGCTGCAGGTGGGACATGGAGTCACATCAATCAGTCTAGGGTTAAAAAGGAGCTGACAGTACTTTGGAGGAACATGAAGTGCCTGCAACCTATTAGCTGGGCACAGGCCTGCACTTTCCCTCTCTTTGCATGAGAACCACCCTCCAAAGCACAGTGATAAAATCCTCTCACTCTTGAAGCTCTCATTCTAAAGAATACACGAGAGTGGCAGAACAGTGACATCATTTTAGGTGCAGTGTACATGTAGAAATGCGTGACACAGGTTGCACAGCAACCTGCAGTGTCTGTGCTAAGTGACAGAAAAATATATTAGAGACTAGTTAAAGAAACAGCTTGAAAACAGCTTGAAGGAGAAAACAGTGAAAATGAGCGGGAGAAGAGTGAAAAGTTCTAGCCACCACCTATTGTGTCTAAACTCATATTGTTTCTAAAAATACAAAAGCAGAAAGCTGGTAGGAAATGTTGATGCCAGAAAGCTTTCAGCAAGTAAAGGGCTATGCTGGTGCCCAGTGTAAAACTGAGCTTCCAGGATTCAAGCTGACAGCCATGTCCTAATGCCACTGCTCAGCTCCACCTCAGCTTAACCAAAAGTTCAAAGCCTATTAAAATCAAGTAGAAACTTTCTGTGGCTCTGGCTCCTAGGTTTAAAATTGGCACTGGACTTCGTCTCGCATTTCGCCTCTTCCCTGGCCCTGTAGCTCGATACCCCTTGTTAGCCTGCTCAGGATGGTTTCTGTCCATCCCTCTGGAGAACATTTGTCACCCGGGACTGCTCCAGCCCCTGCTTATTTCGCCGAGAAGGAATTTTGGCAGCAATTAGCTGAAGTGAGTTTCGGGACCTTCAGCCTGTTTGTTTGACCTCTGGAAGTAGGTGGCTAATTCAAGGACAATGGAAGCTGTCTGTTACCTGTTTCCAACGTGAAATCAATCAGGGGAGAGAGGGAGTGAAGTCGGCCTTTCTGTTTTGATAAGAGGGTGCCCAAAGATCCCTGGAATGAGCGAACTCCAGCAGCCACTCGGGAGCAGGGCTGCCTGGCCTGCTATTTATACACTCAGGGCAGGGCTGGGGAACAAAGTGGTTCTTCTGCTCCTGGTTTATTTTTATTTGCCTGAAACTGAAGGGGAAGGGTAGAGCTCACAGCTTTTATCATCCAGAAGTATGCATGGGCAATTTTAATTTTTTTTTCCTTTATAGTAGAAAAAAAAGGTGTTACCAGTGTAGCCTTTTGTCATACATCTTATGCATGTATTTACATATGCACATATTCTACATAATATATATCTCATATATATTATCATTAGATGTCTAAGTATTGTTTAAACTTTCAAAAACAGAATCTCTATAGATAACCTTTAAGAAAATGAAAAATTAATCCAGTATCCCATGTGTAATGATCATGTACCTGGTCTGTGCTCCAGATGTCAGCAAACAGAAGATGGCTTCACTTGGGAAGTGGTTGCCTTAATGACACAGGGATATCAGATTAGGACAGTTGAGAGACATGAGGCACACACCAGTTCATATTTTATATGGCAAAAGTCAAAGTAATGGCATTTTGTGGAGTTTAATTCACATGCAGAACTATGTTTGAAATTCAGTTATACACATATTTGTGCTAAGCCCCTTTGGAAGCAAATCCAAGTAATCCCAATGTTTGGAATTTTTTAAGGGTTGGAGACATAACTTAGTCATTGCAGTGGATTTTGCCTTTGAGGAAGGGAGCAGTAGCACTCAATTTCATTTAGAAGTGCCCCTTTCCTGTTGACAGAGATAAGCCCCAAGAGAGCCTCATCCAATTCTCCTGTGCTAAATATGACAGAAAAGAGTCTTTGGGAAAAGAAGCCCAACACAAAACCCTGGGGAAAACTAATTGCAAGCTTATTTTAAGAATCTTGAGCGTTCTGAATAGTTTACAGGGCTGTTCCAGTTGCTGAGAAGTCAGAAGTCTTGGTAATGAAGACCCTTGGGAAACTGATCCATCAGTTTTACAAGTTTACAGTGCTGCTGGAAAAAGGCCAGTGAGCTGGTCCCTGGAAATGAATGAAATGTTTCTCTATTACCTCATATAGCTTGCAACACTGTAGTAGCTGAGTAATTTGCAAGAGTTACTGCATTCATCCTTACAGTATCTGAATAATATGGGGAAATGCAAGTGCAAGCAGCTATAAAAATATCTTCACCTTTCTTTTGTGGGCAGGGTTTCCACCACTCCTAGCTCAGCGGGGAAAAATCTCAAAAAGCACCACCACATCCTAAGCATGAACCCTGTTCCTCCCCCCGCCCCAGACTGCTCCCAGGCCTCTGCTAGCAGGGCAGCAAAGGTTAGGTCACCTAACCCGAGTTTGTTTCTCACTGGACTAGTTAGGGGATTATAACAATTTTCTGTGGAGACAGAGGCACATACAAGAATTACCAGATTAGCCTCTGTGGGCTGGTTTCCCTCATCTCACAAACCTTTGGGACTGAGACGTGAATCCAGCATGTGGCAAGAGACACTTGGGAACCATAGGTACTTTTCATTAATAGCTGCATGACCTATAACTTAGGCCTGCTCATAGATTATTGCCATTATGCTATTTTTAACATTAGCAGTCACTGGGTATATATCTATGTTTTCAAACAAAAGCATGGCTTCAGCCCAGAGACTCTTTGCAAAACAATTTGCTGCTCCTTCCCCTCCACCTCCTCTTTTCCTTCCCTCTCCACCCATAAAATTCACATCCAAATTCAGTTATCTCTGTTTATCTGACAGGAAGTGCCAAACAACAACAACAAAAAATAAATAATTGATGATAGATTTAAGAAAATAATACATAGTGTATGCAGTATATACACACACACCATAAAACATTTTACAATGCCATAATCCAAAATATATTCTAGCAGCAGGCTAATCAGACTTATTTCAAAATAGCTGGTTAGAAGGAAAAAAATATGAGAAGGGCTGATTGCAGAGAGAACAGAGCACATTTTCCATGTCTCACCAAAACCTCTGCAAAAAATTGTTTCTAACCATCTCTGTTTACAAGAGGGGAAAACAGCATGAGAAATGACTTTTTTCCTTCTTGCACATATCAGAACTTGACTTGAGAAACAATACACCCTGTCCTGCAGCATTAACCTTACAGCCTCGGGGACTCGGCTTGAAATGCCTCACAAAGCAAACAAAGAGAGAACCACCTCCTTATCTCTTCGCAGAGAAAGGAAGAGGGAAAGGATGAGTGACGGCAGGAAACTCACATTTCATTCCAGTGACGAATTTTGACCAGCACTGGAAATCCAAGTACTTAAGAGGGCCACAAAGACAGGGATGAGTGTGCACAGCTCCTTTTAAGGAGTAGGGAAGATCTTTTTGGCAAACGAAAGCGTTTCCACTGTTGCTCAGCCATCAAGATCACCAGACACAGGGCGTAGGCTTACGTTTTTTCTTTTTTTGGGTCTGTCTAGCCAGTTTTGCATAACTTCCCCCACCCTCTTTCACTGATCTTTCTGCAAGGATTTGAGCTGTTCATCTTTGTAGTGTTCTGTCTGACCTGCCCAGTGATTTCCTAGGAAGTCAGGAATGCACTGATCCCTGGGTAGGTGCAAAACTAATCCAGGGACTGGGGCAGGTCCCTGCGTTGCTGGGGATAGCTCTCATCACAAGTGCCAGCTAGTGGGGCTGAAGCAAGGTGGGCACACCAAACTGAGACTGCCAAAACTAGGGGCAGTTCTAGCAGTCATGGGTTGTAGTCAGTCGCTTGAGAGCCTGTTAGTAAGGTCTGTCTTCAGAGCAGATGCATGGGGAAAATGGTGAGTTCAACAGGCATATATAGTTATTTCAAGCCCTGAAATAACATATAACATATAAATACACAGAACTGTAAATAAGCTTTTCATACGATGGAGGTGGATACAGATGTGAATGAAAACTAGGACAAAATGAAGCATGGTAAAAAAACCAAAAATGGTGCTCTCAGACTCACTCCATAGTTCTCCTGGATACAAGAGTTCCTTTGCTAGACTGCACAAATGAAATAGATTTTATCTCCCTAAACTTCAGAAAAAAGCACCAGGCATCTAGGACTGCCTGGTAAGCTATAAAACAAACTGCAAGAAAAGGGGATATCTACAAAAACAAAACAAAACAAAACCCAAGTTGGTAAAATCCTCCAAAAAACTAGGAATTTCAAAGAAATGTACATCTGTAAAAGCGTGTAAAAGCTGTAAAAAACTGTAAAAGCGTTAAGGTGTGTATGGGATTGTAAGAGGGCTTCTTGTAGAGTTACTCAGAGTAAATTTTGAAACAGAAAGTATTAGATGTCCCATTGGCTGTGCTAATGCCAAAAATCTGTTTTCTTCTTTTTGATGATAAATAACCTTAGGGGGGTTTTCCTATCCCAGAGAGAGGGTGGAATAAATTAAGGGTGGATGTTGGCAGCCTTGCAAGACTGAAATGTTGGAGCAAACTCCAGAGCAGCTGGGACAAGGAAACCTCACTGGTGCTTCTGGATGGTGTTTAGTTTTTTTACAAAGGACTGAGTGATATGAGTGGAATAGGAAAGTAGTAAACAAGGCTATGCAACACAAGTTGCCTTGCTGTAGAGGAAATCAGATATAAAGGATATGTATGAATAATTTTATATTATCACTTTGTCTTAAAAATGTGTGATATTGAACATATTCTTTAATCCTTGAAATATTTGAAATATCAGGAATAAATTAGTAGTTTATGGCCTTTTGCCCTTCCCCATGTCTTTGGAAAGTATCAATTTCTCTAGCTAAGGACGAGATGTATCATTCCAGTAGTGATCATTCTTCACATTCAGCTTAATTCCAGTGGCTACACACCTCTCCTGACCCTAGCTAAATTAAAAGAAAGAACTAAAACAAGAAGGAGGTTTAATAAAAGTAACATTGCATCAGGTGCACAAACTTCCTGGAACAGCTAAAATTTACAGACAGAGTCATGGATTTTGGCAGAGCACTGGCATGTTTTGATGAGGTCACCAAAGGTGTAAAGTGACTGCAAGACATGTATTTGATTATCTCTCAGATTTATAGAGGATTTGCTTGCTTGGAAAGAATTTTTAGAATGATTGGCATACACAATTTGTGTAAGCTAATGGTGTTGGGATTTTATATACAATTCTATTTATATACAAACTGGGGGGGAGTTTCAACTGCTCCTTGATCTAAGCTCCCACGTAGGCAGGGGGTGAGAGTCTCCATTTGCTGCCTGCACGTTCATTTGGACAGAACTCCACAGCAAGTGCCAAAAGATCCCACATCAGAAGGGAAGCATTTTACTCCCACTGGAGACTGTCAGAGACCCAGCCAACAACCAGCATGGCAATAACCAAACTGCTCTACTGAGAAATGGCACAGGCCAGCAAAGAACTGAACAGGATTTACTTGCAGCCTCTACGTAATGGGTGCAGAAGACTTTGTGAACTCTTGTTCTAATAATAGCCTCCTCCAGTGATGAAGGAGATTTAATGGAAAGATAGTTGTAGACCCTTCATGCTTTAAAAAACATCCCACAGTTTCTGAGTGTCTATTTATTTGCTTGTCCTCATCTTTCACTTCCACTCAAAACTATGTTTCGGCCATGTAGGTGTGCATCCACAAATTCCCTGAGGCTTAGAGTGAAAGCAAGAAAAGGTATTCTCTTTAGGGTGTAAAGGGGACAGGGTGGAGTTATTCTGTTGACATTATGAATCCTCCTCCAGAGAACAATATTCTCTTCCCAAGGTCTTGCCACCAGCCACAGAGGTGAAAAAAAGCTCATCTGGTTTAAAAAGGATAGAAAAAAATCCTCCCTTTTCCCATAGCTGTTCCTCAGAAATGGATCTTGAGCACCTTTAAATGGATCTAACTGCTTTCTTCACTCTGCAGATGAGTAAAGGCACTCCGAAAGGAACAGCTCCAGAATATCTCAGTAGGAGCAGAGGAACAATGGCAAAAGACTGAAAACAAACACTTTCCACTTTAAAAGCAGGGATTGCTTACTAGAAAAATGTTAAGAAAGAAGAAGGACCATGCTATAGGGCTTTTGTGCTTTTTTCTTTTGTTTTTAGATGCTAAAGCAAAGCATTAGCACAGTTTCACAAGGATGGAAACAACATATGAAGGGAAAGAGACTGAGGATGGGGAAGCAGATGAGGATCAGAAAAATTAAGCTTCTTACTTGTGTGCCGTATGCGGGTGTGGAGAAGACATCATGGGGTTTGTAGGTGAATTTGTTGGATTCACTCCACTGTCTGATGTTCTCCAGCTGAGGCAGCTAAGTGAGAGGCAGCCCTGTCATCCCTGTACACAGAGAGCTCAGAACAATGGAAATAAATAAAGAAGAAGTACTATTTCAAATGAATTTACAGGAGAAAAATGCAACTGAGAAAAGGCTGAGCCAATGCATCCTATAGGTCCACAATAGTTTTTCTGCATCTCTTGGTTTAAGAGAGGTATGCAAGGCCCATTGTTACTTAAGGACTATTTTGGGAGCTGGATCAGAGGCAGATATGGACAAAGAAGTGAAAAAATGATCAGCTCTGACAGAGGAAAAAACATGAAGAGTGAAGTGTGATTTTTTCCAATGCCTCCTCCAGAAGCACTGACCTTCTTCCTAGGTATGCTCAGTGTTTATTTGCAGTCATTTTGAGGACCACGTTGCCCACCTTGAGGCACAGCCAGTGCTCAGTATTGTAGTGGCTGAGAGTTACCACCTACAGCCATTCCAGCTGGGAAGGTGAAGCAGACTGGAGAAAAGTATTCCTCAGATTGGGAGGTATTAGATAAAACTCTCTGACTGTTAGGGTGGTCAGGCATTGGAATAAGCTGCCTTGCCCAGGGAGGTGGTAGAGTCACCATCCCTGGAGGTGTTTGAGAGGCACCTGGTGCTGGGTGATGGTTTACTGGTTATGGGGTTACAGTGGCAGTGCTGGGTGGATGGTTTGGCTTGGTGATCTAAAGGTCTCTTCCAGCCTTGATGATTCTATGATTTAATGAAAACTACTGTTCAGAAATCATTTTAGTTAGGAAGTAGCCACAGAAACTGGATGCTAACTGCAGAGCATGACACAGGATTATGTCAGCTAGTGCTTTTTTACATGATGGTTCTTTTCCTGACGGGGCTGACTCAAAAACCATTTCTCCACTTAATGATAACACAAAGCTATTTCATAATTTCCAACTCTTTAAGCCATATTTTGCTATTTATGGCAGCATTCTCTCCCACAGATGCTGCCATCTTTTCTGCTTACAGCTAATTCCTTAAGCACCACAATTTCCTGAATGGTCTCTTCAGTTTCTTTGTTGTTTTTTCCCCCAAAGGATAAGTGTATTCTTACTGTCTAATCCAGGATTCAAACTAGTCAACAAAGGGGATCTGGATTTGGCCATACATCTACTTTTTAGGCTCCGTGAAGAGACTCTGCTTTAATTTCATAGAAACTAAATCAGATTTCATCTTAAATATACATCTTAGTTTTATAGCTGCTACCACTTGAGCCACACTTCTTTTATAGCGGGGGTCTGAGGTATTGCCAAAACCGGCAGGGAAGGCAAAAGGGTTTTCTTTTAGCCCAGAATGCACACTCGTTTGTGAAATGTGATGTTGTGGAGGTTTATGAGCTGAAATTATGGTTAGACTGTGTGGGTGCCAGGATTTGCAAGTCTCTAGTGCCATTTCAGCTGTCACCTGCAAGAACTGAATGGAAGATTTAGAACATCTGTGGCAACTTTATTCCCTAAACACAAACAGATGAAACACCCACATTCCTAGCAGCTCCAAGAGTATATCTCAAAAAGGAATACAAAAATTCTAGCTACCTAAAATGTATTGGAAAAAACTCTTCTTTTTAGTATTAATAATTCACATATGTCTAGGAAAAGAAGTGGAAAATAGATAAAAAACATTCTCTGTTTTTGGAGTTTGCCTCTTTCTGGCTGCCACCTCCATCCTTATAACCTTGGCACTGAAAATGACCGGGACAGAGAGAAAAGGAGATAGAATCATTGTCTAGGGAAAGCAAACAAACAAAACACCCCACACCAAAACAACAACAACAACAACAACAACAAACACAACAAAACAACAACCTAGCTATCTCCTTTTGGTCAAAACAACAAAACAAGACCCTTTTATTCTCCAAGGCTTGGAGGACTCAGTAGAGGACAGTGAAGTCATAGCAGAGGCAAAAGCAGATTTTTTTTTTCCTGCCTGAGAAGTTTAAACCTCTTTGAAAGTTGTTGGAGCAGCTTCAGCCTCTTGTATTTTTCTCTGTTCTCCCTGTAATTTATATGTTTGGGAGACTTTTTTGTTTAATTTGAAAATAACTATTTTAGTGACTTCCCTGCCCTCTTTGGGGAAAGTTTCTCTTGGACCCTGTGCACCTGCTACACTGCAGTTCACATCTCAACAGCAGAAAACAGCCTCCTTGAAAGTGATTCCCATTTTATTTTAGGGACACTGTGGGGAGAGATTTGTGCAAAGAGGAAGAGAAAAAGCAACAGCGAAGAGAAAAAGAATCCTCAGTAAGATCTAACTGATAACTAAAACATAAATAAAAGAAAAATTCTATTTCATTTGGTATTTTAATAATGTTTTCATTCTTCATAAAAGTGGGCTTTAAAAATAGCCTTAAAAATCAAGCCTAATCCTGACATGATTTTTCCTGGACGACCTGAAGCCTTGCTTAGACTTGTCTGAGACAGGGATTTCAGAGACTCTTTCTGGCATTCCTATAAAAATGCATCAGGATCCTCGGAAGATAGGTCCCGGGAAGCCGGTCTATCGACAGCCTTGGCTGTAGGTTTTCGAATGCGTGTGTTACTGCCGGGAAAGGAAACCTCACTGATGACACCTAGTGTTTTGCCATATCCCAGGAGAGAAGGCTCCTCTCAGGGATACCCAGGGGGCCTCTCCTCCCACAGGCTCTGCTAATAAAAACCACTGGAGCTGCAAGAAGTGGTTTATACTCATCTTCAGTGGAAGAAATGGGCTTCTGGCTGGGGGTGTATAATGATCCTAAGAACAGAAACTTCTCTTTTTAGCAGTTTGAAAAAGCAGCTCTAATGAATTTAACAGTGGCCACTTTTAACAGCAGATACACAACTGTGTTTCCTGACACAGCTACTGCACAGGGGGAAAAAGAAATTGGTGTCAGACTTTTCAGCTCATGTAAAGGACTCAACATCAATGTATGCAATATGAAGTCCAAAATCATAGCTAGGAAAAATACGGATTGGGGGCAACTCCATCATACAGGAATCCTGCTGTTTCCTGCCAAGTGACAAGTGAAAGGTTTTCCTGGTTGAGAGAAGCGTGGTGTAAAGAGTCACACATCTTTGTTTCCATTTCCCCATTTTGGGCAGGCAGAAAATCAGCCAAAGCATCTGAGAGGATCATGAAAGAATGAAAGAGTGAATGAGTTTTCCCAAATCTCTTAATCCTCAGATACCAACCCAAACAATCAGGACTAGTCACATGTATTGCAAAGGGCCAGTGTCCAGACTAATTCCTGCAGAGTTACAGACAGTGGATAAAGCTTTAAAACCTTCTTACTATTTTCTTTAAGCAAAAAATAATTTAAAAAACCCCAACATGTTTTTAAAGCATAAAAGAAGAGCACTAAACACTGAGACTAACTGAAAAGGGAAGAAGACAAAGTTGCATTTGCCATGCCCTATTGCACACAGAATCCTGTAAAATTCAGTCTCAGTCTACACATCCTGAAGCCAAATGGAGAAAGGTACAGAATTCACACATGGGAATGCAGATACTGAGAATAAATCAGCAGAGACATTTCAATAGAGGTGCAAGGCTGGCAGAGTAATGCATTGGCACAGCCTCTATTCAACAACAAATGAATCCTCAGGGCAGCATATTTCTGGGAAAGCTTTTGGTCATTCCTTTCTCACCACTCTCTTGCACCCCAAATGAAGCGATGACTGAGTATTTACAGCCTGGCCATGTCAGAGGGTTGACAGTCCTGCTGATTTAAAGCACAGTTCTACTAGGAAAAGTGACTCTGTGAATGATAACCTCATGGCTTTCTATTTATTGCATCTCACTGATTTCCAGTTCAAGTAAACTGGAAAAAAGAATACAAATAACTCAGCTAGGTTGGTTTCTTTCTGGTTTATCTGTCAATGGCAATTAACAACACATGAGTCAAGCTCTGTCTTTCCATAGCTGAGCAGACAAAAGCTGAAGGGTTCAGTGTAGCTTTTCTACTTTTGCCACTTAAATGAAGAAATGCCTCCCTCCAGAGCTCCCTTCCCTGCAATGTACAGCTCCCCTTTGGCAGCCAGATGCCCTGAAGCCTTTCTCCTAAAAGGAGAGGCTCCAGGGTCTCCCCTTCCAGATAGCAGAGGAAAGAGAAGGGGATACTATACTGCTTATTTTTTGCTTATTGTAGAGAAAAGTAAGCTTCAGGCACTAATTTAGTAACTCTTTCCCACTACTGTGTTTTCTTAGCTCACCTCCCTGCCCAAAACTGCTGTACACTTGAAATGCCACTGTTCATTCACTTTAGCCCTACTTAAGGCATCATCCTACTACCTATATATATTGCGTGGCAACATAAATCATTAATAATTCTATCAAAGTAGGTGAAAGCAAGCCAGTAGGAAAAAAGAAAAAAAGTTCAATTTTTCCCTATTAACCTGGTCCATGTGTTCTCCATTTTCCTTTCCATTAGCCAAACAGCCATTAAGTATTCAAATGTTGTATATAAAATATTGCAAAAAATGTAACCAAGCAGCTCAGTTCAGCTGCTCAAATCAGGCAAGGCTATCAGCATTTTAAGGCTGTCTCTCAATTTGCTCTTGATCAAACCCTGAGGGGGTCTAAGATTTCATGGACCAGGACCAGAGTTGGACACAGATGGGCCACAAAATTAATTTATTTTTTTCTTTTATTCAATTTTTTTTGTCAAGACACCTAAATGCAGAAAACTCTTCTGAATAGATTTTTTTAACTTTGGGGTCTTTTTCCCATCAAAGTAGAAAAGCCTGGATTTCCTGTTGTACTCTTTCCTTCTGCTCACCCCCTTCACTCTGCTACAACCAGAGATCCTTTTCCATCAGTTTGCTTTGTTATGCTGCAGCTTTTCAAAATTCGGCTGTGTTTAGGAAAACATTGAAAAACAGCAAAAGAAAAAATGAAAAAAAGGAGACCTGCCAAGCCATAGATGCAGTTAACTGTTACCTGCAGTGAGGAAGCATGGAAAACAAGAAAGAATTCATTTAAAGATGTAAATACTTCCTTTAGAAGTATTTCATGACAACTGGGAGAAAGGCAATCCATTTAAAGCAAAGCTTTAACATGTTTAAGGAATCTCAGCTCTGCTTTCTCACAGGAAGCTGAACTCAAACTTTGACCTCCAGTTCCTCCATCTCTCAGCTTTAGGTAACAGATGGGATTGTGGGGGGGGGGAGTGTCTTGGAACAATGTTTACCAGTTAAAAATGGAAAAAAAAGGGATTCTGGTAATCCCCAAGGAAGCATTGTTTCTCTTTAGGCAAAATGCTTTCATAGATTTTTTTTTTAAAACAAAAATGAGATATATTTTGAAAGAGGCCAGTGCCAAACCAGCAATTTGATTTTCAGTTTTCCTTGCTTATGTTCACTTTGCATTTCTCCCCCAGGTCAGAGCATGTGAAACTAGGAATAGAGAGACAAGCACCTCTTCAAAAATGCCTGGGTTTAGAAGCCCAATTGCTCTTCAATTAGCACATAGCTCTTCTCTTAATAAACTCCCATTTATCTCTGAACACAACCAATGGCGAGTTGCATTCTCTCCCACAAAAGACACTGAAAGCAATTAGTGGAAAAATGCATGACTATTATTAATAGTTACATTTTCTGCCTGGGCTGCCAGTGCTGACGGTGGGGCTGTAACAACCACCAGCTCACAGTAAAATGACCTACAGCAAGCTGCTCAGCCAGACAGAGCATCAGGGAGAAATCAGTCCCTCCAACAGATTCTTCCTCATGGCATCCACCAAGCATATAGATATCAACGTGCAGCATTTAAAGGCCACATTAGCAGACACATCCTTAGACTGCTGCAGAGATGATGGGTGCAATCACATTATCTGCCCTCTCAAATTTACCTGTTCTTTTGAGTTCATCTTTGCAGTGTATTTGAAGGATTTCTTGCTTGACCCATCTTATTTTGTTCACACTGATGCATTCTATTGTTTATTTCTTTTAGGATCTTAGAGGAGAAAAAAAACATTACCAAACTTAGAGCTCTTTCTTTGCAGGAGTCCCCACACAGCCTCAATTTATAAGGGGAAGCAAAAGCACTCAGGTGTTGCCTGATGTCAACTTGAGACACCTGCCATGGTAGCAAAGCTGAGCAGAAGAGTGTCTGAAAGACTGCAAGAAACTGTATTATTTTCCAAGTTACCCTGCTGTGTCAGTTTTAGGCAGTTTTCATCCTGCCTCCTGTCAATCTGCATTTGCTTCTTCCCTACTGTGTTCCTGCTCGCTGCTCTGTTCTGGGCAAATCTTTCAACTTTCAGCCACAACACTAAAATGTTGTCTCTCACTTCTTGATCCATACATTTCCTGCTTAAAATGCCAACACCTCTGTCTGTTCCCACAAAACAGTGTGCTTCTACTATACACTAGCTTTTAGCTATACCATGGCTTTCAGTTCCATTGAGTATTCATCTTGAAAATTAAATTTTAGAAGGCAATGATCCCTGCTGCTTTTCCCTTGGACCAGGCTTTGCCAGACATTTTCTCATTATGTCACTTGGATTCAATTACACTTTCCTTTGGACTAAATATTGCCACAGATACCCAATACTTTCACTCTGCTATATAAAAATAGAGAGACCTTTCATCCACTTTTTTTTTTTTTTTTGAATTCTAGCACTTTTCATGTGTAATATGACAGAAACCTTTGCTGCCAGCATTTCTGGTTTCTTCCCCAGTTCTCAACCAATTGGTTGCATTTAGACAGCTGGAATCAAGCCCTGTGTTAATAATGTGAGAAGAAGTGTTTCCATTCACCCTGGTGCCCGGGAGCTGGATACAGCCTCTGCACACCTGAAATCCAAGAACACCCCTGTGGCATATGGCACAGGACATTCCAGGAGCTGCAGGCCACTGCCTCCTTTTTAATGGGCTTGTTTCCTCTCAGTGCTTTGGAGCAGCAAGAGAATAAAAGGTTACATTTGTAAAAAATATCACTGCTTCAAATTGCAGTAACATACGTGGCTTTTCCTGATATATTGCCCCTAAAGGGCTTTAGAGCTTCCTTTGCCCATTACCTATAAACCAGCCTCCTAGCTTCCACTGTCCCCCTCTTTGGCTGCTAGTGGAACTGGGAAAAACTCGTTTTACTGGCAAAAAAACCCCATGAAGCAGGCATGGAGAAATCTCTGATGAACATTGTGTAGAGATGGGCTCAGTGGGACATAGGTATTCAGACGTGACACGAAAATCCCTGAATGAATCATGAAGAATTGAAGAAATACCTGAATGTGGAAACCTTGATGTAGAAAAGAAGCAACTAAACTCAAGGCCCTCCCTGCCTGCCTTTGCAGACAGCCACCATGGGTGGCTGTTACATAGGTGGGTGCATTTTGGACCACAGCAGTGTGAAAGCACCTAGGATGCATCCAGCTGCAGGACCTGAAGTTAGTGACTGGAAGGTTTTTATAGGTGCATTTTCTTTGTAAAACACTTTTCCTCCATAGGGGTGGCAGCAGCAGGGTGGAAGGAATAACCACAAATGTTTGAAAGACTTCAAACACTAGTCCTTCTCCCCAGTAAAGGTAAATGACTGTTTTACCTCACAGTTTTCTGGTGGGGCTACAGCAGATGCTGTGATACCAATATAGCTACAGCAGCAGTGCCTAGCTGTAATCATTAGCCAGAAAGAACAGCCTGTGGAAAAGAGACGCTGTAAAATAGCCCATTACTTCATGTCATGGATTCCAGGAAAACACGTTATATTTTGATTACGGATATTCGGAGCAGGAACTGCTAGTACGGCACTCGAGATAAGGAAGAGGCCAGATAGACCTAAATAGCAAAGCTTGGTATGACTTCTTATGTAATTATCAGCTCCCCATCACCATGAGGTCTGCATGTCTCAGGCAGCTAAAAATAGAGCAGCTTCTCCCTGCCTTTCTCTCCTTCCAGCCTGCGTGAGGAAAGACCTGACTCACTCACTTGTGTTTGGGAGAGCCCTCTGAGTCCCCATGGGCTTTCTCTTCAAAGGCAATATAAGAACAATATTGACTTTCTATTATTTTTATAATAGGGTTTTTTTCCATGTGGCACACTCACAAGGTGCTGGGACTTTGACTGTCATTGCCAGTGTTTGATAATAGTGAGACGAGACGTTTCAGTTACTAAGCATAAAAGGAAACATCCTGTAGGCTGGAATAGAAACATGAGCAACACCTCTTCCAAATTGCTTATTAAAATGTTATATTCTTTAAGAGAGAAGACTTGGAAACCCTGCCCTTAGAAATACAATGTTTATATTAATTTCTGGTTACTTTCATAAGGCATGCCAGATTAAGGTGTGAGGATAATACTAATTCAGTGCCTGCTATTTTTTCATGATTCCTGGAGAAGGTCCCAGGCATATGTTTTGGTGACAATTACAGCTGTGCATTTCAATCTGTCACTGAAATTCACCATATTATATAGATAGAAATATTAAGTGGCAAAATTTGGACTCAGCTGGGATCCAAAATTTCAGTTGTTGCGTTGCTTGGATCCAGGGGATTGTTTTCTATTTCTGATGTAATACATACAGTTGAAACCCAGACATTTCAGTGATTTTGACCACATCCTGCATTCAGGGAGTGTGAAGTGTCTGGATTTGGGCTGGAGAGAGGAGGAGACTGCCACAACACTGCTACTGTCAGCTCACACTTCATCTCAGCCTCTACCTATATTAAATGAGGATAATTAACATTTTCTTGCCTCCCAGAAGATCTGGGAGATAGCCTGTTGACAAGTTATTCCGCACAGTGCTTGCCAACTGCTTAAATAGTCTGTAAATATTTTGTGAATACTCTGTAACTGTAAACACATTTCTACTCCAAGTCTTTCAGACTTTTACACGGCTTCAAGGGAATGCTGTCATAAGAGATACTCTGGAGTGGGAGAGGAGGAGGCAAGGGTCCAGGCCAGGGTGTCTGGGGCAAGGACAAATGACACAGGATGTCCTTCTGGGATGAGCAGCCAGAGCAGCTTTGCAGTTCACCCGAGGTATTCAGTGGTTTCACTGTGTTTCAGCGCCAAAGGGGTGGAGCTCCTGGATTCAGGTGGACAGAGTGGGACACTCACCTGTGAGAGAAGATGATGAGTGGAGACAGTGCAGACTCAGGGGGGCACCAAGGAAGGTGCCCATCAAGCAATGATCATCCATTCTCCCCCACCCCACAACAACTAGAGGGCACTGAATGAAATTGCAAGCAAAGGAAGGCTCTTTTTTGTGTAAATCACAAACTGCAGAGCCTGTGGGGTTTTTTCATAGTTAGGCTTTCACATGAGTCCCAGGAGTGATATCACAAATCCATGGAAGCAAAGAGGTCTATGAAATCTTAATAAATACCATTTCTGGCATAGAATCCCCAGAAGTTCTGGGAGACCAGAGCAGGAAAGTATTGGTACCTTTTTTGTTTCTCTTTGTGGTTACTTATTGCTGGTCACTTCTGGAGGCAAGATATTGACTCAACTGGACCCTTGGTCTGGGTATGTATGTTTAGGCTGGGGAATTTTTTTTTTTCATTTTTCTGTGCAACAAAATCTTGTGTCTATCTATTCAGGCTGAAGAGACCAGCTTGAAAAAAAGGTCAAAACTCATGAAAATTCACTGTGGTAGTCCTCTGTTTTTTTACCCAGTTTGATGATAATGTTAAGAGTCTGGCTTGTTTTTGTGTTTGTGATCACTTTTCCTGAGCCTTACTGTGTCCCCTGGAGTCCAGGCCCAGATTTTAGGAGCATAGTGGAGGGGGCTTCCTTACCACCTGCCTTGATGTCTCCATTGTTTCCCACCTACAGACTGTTTTTCTCCCTTTTTTTAGCTTGGGTTATTGAAACTGCTGATTCTTCTGTGGCCTGTGGTATAGGAGTTTTCAGTATTTTAACAGCAGTGATGTTCCAGAAGTGCACAACAGCCTCTTCTGAAACAGAGGCATGTCCAGAAGAGAGACTCAAACATCAGACTTTGCAGACTTTTAAAAACCTACCCTTACGCAAGTTTGGAAACAGCACATCAGTCAAATTGGAAACATGCCATGAGAGTTTCTCTGGAAACTTTAGTAGTTAATTGTTGCTGGAGAGGAAGAGCTTCACCCAAAAGCATATGCCTTGGTGCATCAGCAGCACCAGAGTAAGGCAGAACAACCCAATCGTGAAGGACCAGGCACCATCAGCACTGATCAGAAGCTGCTCCAGAAAAAAATCATCACATAGAGAAAATAAATCAGACCAGCACAAAACCAAAGGCTCTTTGAGTAAGCATCCTATGCCAGGAGGGATGCATGCCAAAGTATCCATGAGAGGAAAAAAAAAAAAAAAGAGAGAGAAAAAAAACCCCAACAACTCCAGTCACTCTCAAAATAGGCAAGATAGTCAAACCCTGAAAAAGGATGGAATTCTTTTTTCCACTTGCCCATTTCTCTTGGCCTCGCAGACCAGCACATCTGGCAGATTGAAGTCTGGGGGGACAAGGCATGTAGGAGAGAGCCCCAGGGCCTTGTCTTGGAGTTCAACACTTGCTGCTGGGCTCTGATGGAGCAAAATAAGATTTTAAGCTATACTATGATGGAAACACCATTTGATGTCAGGAGAGAAAGGCCACATCACCTCAATTCCCAGCCCCAGAAAAGTGTGTGGCTTTAAGGTAGTATGACAGCGAGGAGGGAAATATAGCACAACGCAGGCTCAGCCCTGCAAGGCAGCTGAAGTTCAAGTTATTTCCACATTACAAAATACCTTAGGGGACATGCAATTTTTCCACTAAAGTTTACAAAAAGGATAACAGAGATCCTACTGGTCTCTTGGCAATTTTCCTCCTCAGCAAATCAGAAGCAGTTCCTTGTTCAATGGCTGTGCATTGTCAGGAAATTTATTGCGTTTCTTCAGCAGGACTCCTGCTTTGTGCACTCTCCTGACAGTCACACGTGCACTGAGACTCAAAACAGTGTCAACCTGTTTAAAACCATCAGCCAATAAGTAATCTCAAGACATTTTTTAATAGTAGGATTTGTTTCTGTTGGTATTTGCACTTTTAAGGAATTTATTATTGTTCTACTGGAGCAATCAGTGCCTGAGACTGGCCTTTGATGGCTGTCACTGACACTTCACTTGAATATCCTATTTTTCATCCCAGATGTGTAAAGAGAGTAGTCACATCCCCCTTGGTCTTTTTCTCCTGTATTTAACAAGGTGAATGAAGTTTGGTCCTGTAAGAGAAACTTTTCATCCCCATTTTCTCCACATGCTGGTACCCAGATGGTCACAGCAACCCAAGCATGAAAAAGTTGCTGATGGCTCTGAGCTCGCTTCTGTTGGACTGTCCATAGATGGGGTTAGGCAAAAAGACCTGGTTGTATTGATTTCTTGGATACAGCTTTTTTATATCTTTTATGAAGATGAAATTGGTCCTTTGTTGCTTCTGGTGGATCAACAGCTTCCATTCTAAGCTGCTGTTTTCATTTGCTTTGCATTTACCAAACTCCAGCACGTTCAGTTTCACATTTTCCACACTTGTAGTCGCACTGGGCTGGATTTTTTTTTTCTCCACCTCAGGAAATAGGGATCATTTGTTTCCAAGAACACGCCTGTGGAAAATTAGTTGTTAATGTTAAATACATCCATCTGTTCCTTTGAAGAGATTTGCCACCTGCTTGCAGTGGAAAGGAACCAGAAATTTGGCAAGGAGAAATTCTAGGGAGATATCTTCTGCTGTCCCCATGAAAATCTACTCACACTGAGTTCCCTATAAATGTCTGGAAAATACCAACTTCATGTGGCACCCACTAGCACACATCTGGCTGTTCCAGAATAGACCTGCTCCTTGGCATGGAGGGAAAGGGCTGGGATGTATCACCCCGAGTACCATCCACCACTAACAGCAGCAGCCCATCTCCTCACCTCTTATTGCCTCTATGTCTTTGGCTGATTCAGTCCAGAACAAGGTCCTGAAGATGATAAGGGTCTTCTGGAACTTTGCTTTAAGGTGAACAATGCGCCTGACCTTTTAAAAACAAATGCCTACATGATACATAACTACAAATACACAGGAAAAATGTTTCAGAGTTAAAAAGTCACTATATTGCATAACACACTAATCCCTACATCAGTTTTCTCTCAGGGGATTTTACCATGAAATACTGGCACCAGGATTGCTGGCACATAGTCATCTCCTCGTGCTGGCACAGGGGAGAATAATTAACAGTGGATTTACACCTGACTTTGCATTTTGCATTTAGCTTTTCACGTCGTGCTACAACCTGTAGCACCAACAAGTACAACCAGAGTGCAACACAGACACACCATAAAGCAAGTAAAATACATGGACAGACATTTGAACTCTTAGTAAGCTGTAGTGTATGTTAATACATGGGTAAAAGTGACAGGTACAACAAAGGCATCCCAGCACCAAACTTTTCACTTGTCCATTCAAGGTGCAGACAGAACACTGATTATAGACTGAGGCTATGGATGAGGTGCAGAGCAAGAACTGATCATCAGCTTGTGTTGAGATGAACCAGAGGATGCATCTCAGCTGCTTCTACCTTGCCAGGCTTCATCCTGCAGCCTCCTGGTCCCTGCACTTGCTGAACCCAAGCACTGCGGGCAGTTTTGATTACTCCTATGTGAGAAAGGAGTCCACTGCATAGTATGTACTCCAGTTTTCATCTCCCCACTAACTTGCTTTGCTTTCATGTGTTTGTAAAAGAACCAGACAAAAAATATCAAGGATAACCTGCACAGAAAAGCAGTGAAGAGCAGATGTAACAACAACAACAAAAAATCCCTCCAAAACAATGGGCTGGGAGGAAAGTAAGGAGATTTAAAACAAGAGTATTTACCTTGCAGTATTTTCCCATTTTTGCACATCACAAACTCTGACCCCCAACCTTTGCCCTCTGAGCCTGACCTTTGACCCTTGACCCCCCCCAACCCCTGACCCTTACCTTTTACCCTTCATCCCTGACCCCTGGCTTTTGACCCTTGGCTCTGGAGCCTGGACCCTGACCTGGACCTTCATCTGGTACCNGTCTCTGCAAATAAAGCAGATCAAACTGAGAAAGGTTTGAAATACACCCAAAAAACGTGATTAAAACCAAATAAAGTTAGATGGTGCCAAAAGTTTCTTGTTCAGGTGGGGAATTGGTGGATATCTGGGAACTGAGTGAACTTTGTGGAAGAATGTGGTATTAGGTCATTTTTCATGCCAGCCCAAAGCTGCAAGATTCATTAAGATTCAAGTAAGTAAATTTTCTTATTTGAAAAGTTTCTCTAACCATTGATTTAACTATTAAAAATTACCATTGTCTGTGATAAAAGAAAATGTTGATACTTGTGGTCTGGATTTTCTGTTACTCATGAAAACTAGAACACATCCTATAATGTGCCATACAGAGTTTTAGCAGCAACAAACAATTACTCATTAACTTTCATTCACATCTAGGGTAAAGATCAAAGTCTGCTATTGGAGTTTTGATGTATTGACTTTAGCTAATTTTTTCAGGTAAACAAAGCTGACATCTCAGCTGAAGTCATTGCATTTCAAAAGTAGCTGCACAACTTCAGGTTTTACCAAGCCAGTGAACTCTAAATTTAGATGTTATGCACTCAACCAGGTGAGTGCTCGCACCTGAGCAGTCTAAATGACTTGAAAATAAAGTCATATATATATATGTATCTTCCTGTTAACTGGATCAAAGCACAGGTTTCAAAAGCTTTAACTCAGCTTTTTTATTTCTCCTCCTGGTTCCAAAAAAAATGATTAAATAAGAAAAACAAACAATGGATAATTCAGTTTAACTCCTAAGAAATTTTTATTCCACTTGTGTGAACAAGTACATTCCTTTGTGAAACGAGAAGCGACATTAATCAGTGTACATTTTTATGTGCCATCTATTCTAATGTGGCAACACAGAAGCTTACAAAATTCTCCTGCATTGTGGTATTCAATTTGAGACTAATTTACTCTGTGACTCATATTTCTGCAAAAGTCTCACAGTGACTGCAGTGAGTCTATCTGATATTTCATACGACTTCATGTTTTATCTCCCTATTGTTACACCATTTGGTATTTTAGCTTACATCAGTTTAAATAAGCAGTAATCTTGACAGTAGCTTCCGAAGCAATGGTACCAACAGTGTGTGACACTAACAGCACAAAAGTGAAACATTGTTTGCACATACCTCAAGCCTGCTAATTTTCTGAGACACCCTCACAGTACCAGCACAATAATATTACCAAACACATACAAGAGATCACTGGAAAGCCTTCTTGTAGGCTAACAGGTAGAATGCAAAACTTCAGATCTGGAAGAATTTGTTGACTGTGACTTCAGGTCTTCCATTCTTCATCCTGCAAAAACCTATGGCAATACCCTGCCTACGGTCTTCCCAGTATGTCTGTCATAATCCGAGTACAAAATCTACTTCAGGACATGCTTTCATAACATGGAACACCAAATGCATTTTCTATTATTATTTGGAGCAATTACAATAGTAAAAGTCAGGTCTAAGGCTTGGAAGCCTTGAAAGAACACTTTCTTCCTAACATCTGGCTCAAGAAGAAAAGAGACACAGCAGCTGAGGATATTAAATGCAAGAAGAAGTAAGGTCACTGACTGCACAGTTGGTTTAGGAAAAAAAAAATCAAACAGGGCAGGTTCAGCAAAAAAATGGACAAGAATCCAAGATGGCAGGACACTGTGTTTAGCCTAGGACTAAGCCTGCCCCATTTCCCATGAACACAATAGGTAATTAACATTTTATTACTCATTGTGGCCAAAACTATGCAGTGGATGAAAACCTGGCACTGTGGAACTGCAACTGAGCACGTCCCTGTCCCAGTCCCTGGCAGCTGTCCTGCACTGTCTGCTCACTGTGCCAGTCCTCAAATGGAGGAATTGCCCTTGGAATTGCTGAGCTCATTGTGGATGACCTTGGCATGATTCCTGGGCCCGTCAGAAAGTGGGAACAGGCTGTGGCAGCCTGGCTGCAGGGACCATAGCCTGGTGCTGCCCCAGCTGAGCCTTGGTCCCCCAGCACCACACACCAGGGCTACACACAAGCAGATATAAGCATGATGGGGCTCCACCCCTGATTTCCTCCCTGCTTTCCACAGTAAGGAAGTATGAGGGTCTCTAGCCAGCAGAGCACCTCAAATAATAGCAGCATTAAGAGCGTCAGCACTGCATTAGGCAGCCTGTCACAGCAATCACCTCTGCAACCCATCAGTGCCTTTTTTCTTATTTTAAAAATTGTAGTCTATATCAAAATCAAGTGTCTCAGTCCTCTCAAAGGTCTGGCACCTTGCAGAGCCTCAAGTGTGCAAGTTTGGAGGCATTCTTCTCTTTCCTGTGCTGCTCTGGGTTTTAATTTGTTCTTTAGAGGTGTTCCTGTCTAGCTTGTTGCAAACAAGATTTGTGTTGCCTCTTTTTGTAATGAAAAAAGTAATTAAAAACACTTCAGTGCTTCCATCTGGTTTTTGCATCAGGAGAACAGGCAAAGAGAAATTACTTTCTGAATCAGCCAGTGCAATACACAAAGCCTGGAAATTCTCTCAGTGCTCTCTGTACAATCTACGATACAGCCAAGGAAATAAACTGAGATTATGAACATAAACTTTCACTCTCTTGTTGAATGTCTGAATGCTATTAGTCTCTCTGGACCAAATATTTGCACTATTACATCCAGAGGAGCACCTGATTTCTACTAATATAATTTGATATTATGTGAAGAACAATGTAGTTCAACTTGTTACCTATGTTTGAAAATCAGAGACTGAAAGGGAAGATGTAAAGAAATGGGAAAATGAGTAAAAAAGGAAGAGTGCAGTTAGGAATAAAATGCTAGCAGAGTCCTGTGAGCCTGAGCCATAATGTGACACATAGATAAAATCAGCAGTTAGTAACCACAGATAATGATGAAAGTGCAGATCCTGCAGCAAAAACCACAATACTGTGTGGTTTTCTCCCCAGGATGATGTGTTACCCTCTTTGAAGGCCTCTGGTAAGTGACCTGTAAAAGTCATCTGCTGGTTTGTTTTAGAGGAGATGAGAAGAACCTCCTCTGAACAGACAAGTGATATACAGCAGCCAAGGCTTTATTTCTGTCAATGACTTGTCAAGCCACCTGTGAGCATTCACCCTTTCAATCACAGACTCATTAGGATACATACATATTTAATCAGGACTGTAACTCTGAAGGTACTCTGAATGCTTCTACAGTAGTGTATGTTTTAGCATATAGCACCTTGCATTTCAACATATAGGTGACCATGCTAATGCTAAGGTAAATCCAGATTTATACCACTAAACTTCAGAATATTAGAAGTTGGGAAGCAGTCACTTGCCAGTGAAAAACCACCAGTTTCTTTCTTTATATTTAGCAAGCTGCCTATTTAAAAAATAAAACACAGCAAAAACAATGCTGAGAATTAGTTGATTAAACTCCAGTTGAGGTCATGTAGCCACCTGCCTTTACTGTCAGGGCTGGTGGAAGATGTGGCCTTGCAGTGCTTCCCATCGCTGTCCAGAGCAGAGCTGCCAAAACAGGAATGTTGTTCCATGTGCAGATAGCAGAAGCATTCAGCAGCTGACCCTGCTCTCAGCCAGTCTTTTTCCCTTCTGCTGGCACCCCCATCAGTGGCAACAAATCAGGCAGCCTCCTTGACCAGTGCCACTCGGTCGTGCTGCCAGATCTTCCACTGCTCATTTCCTGCAGCACAATCTGAAAGAAAGCCTGTTTCCATGCCTGAGCTGGTTTGGACAAAGATAAATCTGAAGGCTGCCTAGTGACTACCATATAAACATACAAAAAAATCTGATGATCTAACCTACAAGGCTTCAGTTATTTGGTATAATTAAGCGGAGAAGATGCCAAGAAAATAATTACCGGAAAGTTTTCTTTTGACAAACTTATGATAGAAATTTCTCAACAGCTTCAAGGAACTCCTTGGATGAACTAAGCCCTTCCAAGTCCAGAAGATTGCCCTTTTTGTCATGGAAGTGGAATAATTCAGTCTCTTCCTCTTCTAGTTCTTCCTGAAACAGATTGGTCTCTGAGGTAGGAATGATGATGATGCGAGGGACTGCATTGCTAATGACAGACTCCACAACTCCATTCACTTGACTTCCTTGAGTTGCCACAAGGGAAGTACTTGAGTCTCCTCTGGTGACACTGCTGCTATTCAATCTGACAGGCAGAGAAGTTGCTCTCAGGGAGCTGGTCACGAGTGCTGCAGAAGGACTGGGTAGGACAGGCTGCCCAAGCACCTTCTCCAAACAGCTGGAGGAGAGGGAAACCTGGAGTGGAGACATAAGATTTAGCATTGTCAGACATCATGTGGCTGCAGAAAACAGGATTTGAAATTGAAATTCATTGCCACTAGGCAATATCTGAGCCACCGGGCCAATTTTCACCAGGCCAAGTTTCACTAACTTGAGGGAAAATCATGATGTGCTAACTAACATGTACTGGTTGGAAAGCAGAATGTTAAATGGAGCAAAAGAAGATGTACTCAAATATTAGCAGAGACCAAAATAAAAAGGGAAAAAAAAAAGAAAAAAGAAGAGAACAAAAGCTCATTTCTGTATCTGACTTATTTTATCATTAAATAATGGTATTACATCATTTTTATCACATCTCAGAGTATCAGGGTACTAGATTATTGCACTTCTCTCTCTTGTCATGGAAGAGATCACAGATAAGACTCAAGTACACTTCATTCTTTATTTTCCTAAAGTTTTGTCAACCTTGTGACAATCTATGTGACTCCCCAAATGGCTCCTGATACTACCTCAAGGAACTTGGTGTCCTTGCACTCACACGTTGGAAAGTGCTTCGTCCAAAAAAGAAGCAATAAATACTCACTTTGCAAACAATGTCTTATCTGTCTATTTTGAGAGAATTGAGTTCTAACTTGGCTCTGATGGCAAGGCCTCTGTGTTCTTTTCGTAAGTCTTGTGTGCACAGTATGCAAATTCAGAGTCAACTAAGAAAGCTTTGAAAGCATCAGTTAATATTCAGATACACAGGCAAAGGAAGGCATAAGTAATCAGTTTTGTCTTCCTTAAAAAAAGTCAATTAAGGCAATAAAATCACTGTGTCGGATATAGAGATAAGCTGGATCTCCTTTCTAGGGAAAGACAAAATTTAAAGTAAAGTGCAGGTTTTATTTCATTACTATGTAATTCTCATAGTTTTGTGTCATTCTACTCCATAAGCAGGAATCATTCACAAATCCCTACTGATAATGATTTCTCCAGCTGCTCTACCTACCAAGTGGAGGGAAGCACACTGTGCTAAAAGAAGTGGTTTAAATCAGTGTGCCAGAGAAGAAAAGGCCATTCTTCCATTGCAAGGATAATAACAGAATGAAAAAATCCAAATCCAGAACCACTCCTCCCTGTTTCAAATGCTGTTTTCACTGCAACAGAAGAGTACGTTTCTTTTGGATGTGGTTTGATGGGCACAGCACTTACAAGTTTTTTTTACAGTTTTCACATGGGGTAATTCCCTTGAAACAAAACCAGGATGCAGAGAGGACATTTGACCACTCTCCTCTGAAAGCAAGTATCCAAACCCACATTTTAATACTTCCAGAAAAGCCTCTTCACTGCCATGTTAAAGTCCCAGGTGTCAGCCTACATCAAGTTTGTTACTATCATAACTGAATTAAGTCATGGGGCTGGATCATATCTTTGTGGCAGCACAGAAAACAGTCACATGCATTTTTATGCTTTGGAATGCACCAAGCCTGGGACACTAACTGGCTGGTCCACAACTGAGTGTTTTTGGAAGTCTAATTGGAATTCAGTCAAAGACAATTCAGTAATGCTATTAAAACTTTAAAATAAATATAAAAAAATGCATTGGTGCTTCTTTAGGGTTTGTTGGGGTTTTGTTTGTTTGTTTTGGGGGGGTTGTTCGTTTGTGTTGTGGTTTTTTTGAGGATAAATGGATGGCCTCATTGTGAAACACTAAAATGAGCTTGACAAATAAATATTTACTCTGATAGTATGCATTGCATTTAGCTGCAATGAACACACAAAGGACTTTCACAACACATAGGAATCTCAGCTGAAAACAGTAAGAAAAGCAAATGAGGCTTTGAACATTCAATGTAAATAAACTCTTCATAGGTCAGTGAATGCCACTGAAAGTCTAAAGGGTTATTTGCCAAAGTGATTCAAGAGATGTCTTTCAAAGGCAAAATATGGCATATGAGCCTTCTTGCAGGCTACAATCAAATTCCTTGATACAGATATACTTATTTTATTACTGAACTGTTTATGCAGACCACCTGAGATTTACTTCCCTTTTTCCTTTGAGACAAAGCCAGTGATTCTCCAGAACCTGGAGACAATATCCTTTGCCATTTGCCTACAACCTGTCTTTGCCACTTGCCTGCAACGTTGGACACACTTGGCTGCTGACAGAAGGCAGCAGAGCTAAGAAGATTTGAGCCCATGTTGCCTGACACCACATTTGAAGCCGCTGTTTTCCCACCAATACTGTTCACAACAGTTATAGGAAAAGAACAAGGTTTCTCAGGACTTTGTCTTAATGACACACTTGAAAGAAGGCAGGACAGAGGCATGCAGGAACTGGGTCATTGGTTGGCTGGAAATTTTCAGAGCAGTTCCTGCTTTAAACTGTGCTGTCTCTAGACAGTTACCATCAGATCTGGATGGGAGCACAGGGGACAGAAGCAAATGCTGTAGCTGCTCAAGGTGCGGGTGTTTGTCCACATGTGCTTGAGTAAGTCCAAGAAAGGGTGCCTTGGTCAAGAAAGGGGGTGCTACTCAGTCCAGCCACAGATGGGATTGTGAGCCACACCTGTCTTTCCCTGAAAAGGCAGCACTGGTGTATGCCTGACACAGTGCCACCCATACAGGTACCTGTTTGGAAACTGGTGCTACAATCTGGCAGAAGCTGACTCATGGGCAACCTACTGCTCCCATCAGGGAATGGGGTGCTCCTCAACAGCAGGACACCAAACCTCAGTGGTTTGGTCAACGAGGGAGATGCATCCACAGAGGATGCGCTGAGTACTCACCATCTCCTCTTTCAGTGAGGGAAGGGTGGCAGCTGCCAGATTCTCCCACCCTTAGGGAGAAATGGGAGTTTCTTTCTTGTCTTCCCCCTCAACAAAAATAAAACATCTTAATGTACACTGAAAAGAAGGAAAAGGGTGGCTTCTATCATGTCAAACTCTGTTTTGCAGACTTGATTTTACTCTAAAAGGAGACTTCCACAGAAAGAAAGAAAGGAAGTAACAGCAAGGAGAAAGAGGATGCTGGAATCAGTGTAAATAAAGCCTACAGATGAAATAGATGGGCATAAAGGCTGAATTATCATTCCAGACATGATGTACTCCAGCAAGATTAGCACTATAACATAGAGTTCTCAGCTGAGACTTTTTCCGTACCTTTTTGGCAGTGGCTGCATCGCAGCTGCAGGTCTTTGGGAGGAGGTCTCTCTCCTCTTGTCTCAGACTTGTGGAGAAAGAATGACTTCGGCGAGGCTTCAGTTTCTCTTGAACTGGCTCTACAGGGTCAAGCTCTACATTGCTCCAGGTCTAATCACAAATTGATGAAAGACATCAGACAGTTGAATCCTTTCTTGAATTCTTCTAAGTTCTCAAACTCTAACAAAACCCATGGACATTCACAGAAAACTAAAGATCTTCAAACAGAGGTCTCACACTCAAAACTCCTGGGGAGAGGCTTTATTTTCAGTCTTGTCACTTACCCTGGACTATTTTGCTTGCTGACCAAAAATAAAGCCAACTTGGAAATAATGAAAATTTATTTAAACTCTTCACCAGGATGTTTTTCACCTTTTTTTATCCCATTGCTTATGCTATACTTATACCTGCAGAGCATCTGAATTCTAAAGATAGCAGCCAGTATAATCAATCTGTTTAATACATCTCATGGCATTCTGTGTGACCACCAGCTAATGGGCACGGACAGACTCAAAACCATGTTTGCATACATCCCAGCAGAATATCCAGAACACCAAGGGCTTCTCAATCTGCATGAGCTTAGTGATTCTACAAACCATCATTAGTGCATGGGAGACAGTGGGTGGCTCTAATTTTCTAAGAGCATGTCAGTAATGAAGCACAAATGGGACATTGCAAAAGTGCTGTTCCATTTACAGGCTTGGGGTGAGGCTGTCTGTCATCCCTTACTTTGTGGTGACTTATTGATTGAGTGTCAATGATGAGATCATTCCACTCCAACACCAACTTTTATATATGGGTAGACAGAGGCCAGACAGGCAGACGGACAGGGCTCTACACAAGTGGGAAGATAGTGCATGATTCCTCTGCATCACCTTGCTCATACATCTGTGTGTGGCCACATGTTTATTTCCCCTCACTTGTTTAATAAAACTCCTTCAATGAAACATTCCTTGACATGGCTCAAAAATATGTTTGTTCCCTTCACTAACATGTACACAACACACAGAGGAAAATGTTGGTGGCAACAGCTGCATCTTTTACAGTGTTCCTGGTGTCATTTCTTGCCCATCAATGTTTTATTGGAGCATTCCAAAATTTCAGTCAGTCCTGCTATCATGCCAAAGCCATCGAGCTTAGCTTTTATTTTAGCAGCTGCTGTTTCAGCTAAAACCTCTACAGCTGCACTGAGCTGTCAGTTGCCACAAGGACAATTGCCTTTGGCTGCATCAGCTCAGCACAGCGCTGTGCACTGATAACAGCAGTGCTTTTAACTGAGACTTTAAGCTAAAGCTGTGCCAAAAGCTGAAGTCTCTTACCCTCATTATCCTGTCTGTTTAAGCAGCACCCACATCGAAATACATGCAATAACCTGCTAACATTGAACAAACCAAAACCACGTAGTGACCAACAGTGAAGAACAGAATCTTGGATCAGGATGATGCAGCTGAAATTACTTAATTTGGCATCAAACAAAGGAGTAATGGGAGAAAATGTTGGTTTTTGTAAATAAAGGTATAAAAGGTATACCTAGGATTTATAATTTTGTGAGAGGTTACTGGTGGCAGCTGTCACTCTGGGAGGTTTCTGATGCCCAAACTGAGGGGGAGCAGCACAGGCCCCAGGAGGGCCAGCCCCAGCCCAAATTCTGCCACCCCACTAGGAGCCACCTTCCCAGCACCTCTGCAGGCAAGGCCAGCTTCTTGTGACTGAGAGAGGCTGTGAAGAATCTCAAGGTATTCTTTTGTTTCTATCTCACTCAGTCACCAGCCGTACTGATGCTTGGGGTATGTTCTTACAAAACACCCCACTATGCTCTAGGGGCAGGAGCATTTCTCTCCTCATGGTTCAAATCCAGGTAAAGAAATCAAAAATTCCCCATCCTACAGAAAATTGACTTCTTTCAAAATAATAAGAAAGCATTTGGATAAGACACAAAACTTTGGGTGGAAGATTGTTTTCTTGTCCTCCAGACCAGCGAGACACCTAACATAGGCAGTAGTTGGTGACAGAGGGAGTGTCTGACAATGGCTCTTTTTAGTTCACATTAAAGACTTAATCTGAACATCCTTGGTCCCAGCAGGCATCAGAACCACACAGATATGTTGGCCTGAATGCTTTTTCTGATCGTGAATCATCATGCATGAACTTCCAGCTTTGCAGAAATGACCTTACATGACCCAAAAAATTCAGCTACACTCTCCTTCCATTTTCTGCTCTCTAATTTTAAATATGTATTTATAGACTTGCTTATTTAGAGTCTGAGAAATGTTAAGCTCACTTTCTTTCATGGAAACAAGAAAAGACTTACAGCTTCCCCAGCAGAAACAGAGGAAACACAAGTGCTCTTGGTCCTGCCAGCAAGAGAGTGGTGGCTGCAGAGAGAGGTCCTGAACGATGACTCATTTATGGATCCCCTCAGGAGGTCATTCTTTGATATTCTTATCAGGAACCTCAAGCAGGGAACAGCTTTGTGGATGGTTTTTCTGAGGCAAAATGTGAGAAGATAAAAAAAAAAAAGCCAAACCTGTCAAACTGAAGACATGGCTTTGAAATTCATGTGGTGAAAATGCTGTCTCTTTCCATCACCTCAACACAGCTTCTGTTTTGATTAAGGGGGTCTTAAAGATTACATGCAAACAGCATGGCAGCTGGTGCAAACACCTCAACAGGCTGAAAAGAAAATAACAGGTCCTTCTGGGCCTTGTGTCAAAACACACAGAGAAGAGCTGCATAGGTAAGTGGTAAGAATTGAAAATATCTTGAAGAGCATGATTGCACATGGTTCAATTAAAATGTTAACCCACAAAATTTCAGGCTAGTTGGTACAAAGGTCTCCACTGTGCAAAGGCACAGAACGAGTGGAAACAAAGGAAGAGGAAGAGGGCAAGAAGATTCAGAGGTTGTCACTTATTTGTATCACTGTAAACTCCTATTGAATTAACACTGTACAAGCATAGAGGAGAAGGTTGGTCTAGACCCCAAATTTGCCTTATTCATTAAATAATAATCTCAGTCATGGTAGTGTGAGTCTATTTCTCCTGACCCCAACTGTGGCCCTGCATGGAGTAGAAGTGTCCAAGAGCTTCCCTTGGGCAATGCCAGCTGGCCTTTTGCCTGGCAGGGCAGTGCTGGTCAGAACACTTCACTTGGTGCAACACCTCCTCAGCAGCTCCCAATCCATTATTTCAGCTCAACAGATGAAGCTAATAAGGGCAAAAAACTAAATGAACAAGTCAATAAGTGAGGCAGCAACAGGTCATATGGCAAGGAGCTAATGCAGGGGACACAGATCACTGGAGGATGTCAGTACACTGACTTTACACTGAGATGCAAGTCAAGCAGATGTATCTTGTAAAATCTTCTGCTTCTATAGTTACCAGGTTTGTTGAATAACCAGTACATTTTAAATCATCATTTCTATTCTCACAAAAGATCACACATGTTAAAATTTCAGAGACAGGATTCTGGCATCATGAAATGAGGTCACTCACTTGCAATCAAAAAAAGAAACCCACCACCACCAAACCTCAACATTTGGCATCACCACCACTCTGAATAGTTCTGTGTCTCTTTCCTCTGTAATTTCAAAGGCAAGTGAACAGCAGCTCTGTCTCTACTCTGCAGATGAGGACTGAAAAAAGCTGCCTGCACCATCATTCCTGATCCTGCCAAGATGCCTGTTGGTGTCCAGGCAGGGCTCACTGAGCTGCTTGGGGCAGAAGGCTCCTCACATGGTGCTGGATAAAAAAAAAGATGGTTAATGTTGTGCACAAAATAAAAAGTCCTGAGAAAGGGTTTAAAGGACACAAGAAAATGTCAAGCCCCCATAAATTTCCTTGCAGGCTGAAAACCTCAGTCTGGTGCTGAAAAGCAGCTGCCAGCTTTTTTCCCCAGCTAAGAAGCTGAACTACTTCCCTCTGACAAATTCAAGTTAGTGTAAAACATACCATCCCATTTATTAAATGGGATTTGGTGCAGAGGTCTCGTAATGATGGAGATTAAGGAAATAAATGTCTGATGGTGAATTTTCAAGGAAAACATGAACATTTCTGAATGTCTTGAGGGACCAGATTTTCTATTTTACTAATATTTGGGAGGACTACTGAGGCACATTTTGCTGGCTGGGATGAAATTAAAAATTTTGAAGGGAGTTTTAATATTGTATGTGTGAAACAAAAGGCATTAACTGAAGTACTTATTTAATGATATTTCTATAATCTGAAATAAGAGTCACCTAAAGTGCAATATATAGTAATTGCAAGCAAGTTTAAAAAAAAATTGTAATTCAAAGTTATTTGTGATTATTCATTATTTATGATGTAAGAGTTTTGAACCAATATTTTCTGTGTAATTCTGCTGTGCTTGGGAGCCAGTTGGAAACTTGGAGTTGCAGAATTTCCTGTTTGCTATGAAAGAATGATTCCAAAACTGAAAACTTCCAAAATGTAAGGGAGTTTCTGCAATAACTCTAACAGAGCAATGCATTAGAATTATTGTGGAACATAGAGACAACACACAAGTTGTTAAAGGTGTACAAGCTTTCTTCCCCACAAAAGAACATTTCACAAATTAAAACTTTGAGTACATTCCTCACTTACATTCATTTCTTCCTGTGAATCCTATTAGGGAGAGGTATTTTTCTCCTTTCTACAGGGGGATGGGTAGATGAGGAGGAATATAACAAACTCCCAAACCAGTTTTTAGAAGCTAACTGCTAGCACAAAGGTCACTGTTACATTTTCAGTTACATTCACTATAATGTACTTTTTTTTCTCCATTTAAGGTAAGGAAACCCACAAAAAGGCTTGGTTTTGTTGGGATGTTAAGATGCAGTGTCAGGAATTCTGTGTGCAAAAAAGCATCTTGATTTGGTAGTGGACTGAGCCTGATTTCTGGATGCTTCTTTCTAGAAAGATTTTGAAAATAACTCACATGTAATTTGGTTCAGTAGTTCCAATAAAAATGACAAATTATCCCCCGCTCAAACCTTTAACCCTTTGGCCTGAACAGACTGGCCCATTTATCTGTGCTTGAATAAATTACTTTCAAAGCATAATGTGAATAATTAGAAGATTTGGAAATTATCCAGAAACAATAACCTTAACATATATATTCATTATTCACTGTTTAAGCAAAATTGGTCTTGCCAACATATTTTTACCAAGTGACTTATTGGTGTACTGTAGGGTTTTTTCAGTTTGTAAGCTGCATTCTTGATTCATCACAAGGGACCCAACATTACTTCTTTTCCTGACTGGATTGCTCCCAAGTGTATGAAATGTCTTCACAACAAGTCCATTAAAATTTATGTTGATAAGTCTAGAAATGTAGATTAGAAAGCAAGGAAAAAAAATAAAACAAGATACTTATTAAGAAAATGTCTGAAAGCTTGTTGTGGACTCCAGTCTTTTTCTTAACAGTCTTAAGAAGCCCATGCTGATAGGAAAAAGACTGACTGAAGCAGTTCACTGTCACAGAGCCATAGGATGGTGAGGGTTGGAAGGGGTCTTGATGGAACCTTAAACACCATCTAGTTCCAAGCCTGAGGCTGTGGGCAGGGACACCTTCCACTAGACCAGATTGTTCAAAGCCCTATCCACCTTGGCCTTGAACATTTCCAGGGAAGCATCCACAGCTTCTCTGGGCAACCTGTTCCTTGCAAAAATAATAAACTGAATACAGTAACTTTGGTTCAGAAACAAATAATGGGTCCCAAACACATCAGCCAGCCATGCAAAACTTCCCAGTGAACTTCTGCAACCCATCAGAAACAAGGCATTCTCCTACTCTAAACTGAAATGCTCTGCAGACTTCAAATAATTCAGATGGTTTTTGGAGGATGCAAAAAGGTGTTAGTTATGATAGCAGACATTTTCAAACAAAATATGTCTCAAAAATGGAGAAACAGGGATTTGACAGATGGATCACTCGGTGGATAAGGAATCTTTGGTCACACTCCAAGACTTGTGGTCAGAGGTTCAGTGTCCAGGTGGAGCTCAGTGACAAGTGCTGAGCTCAGGGGTGGGTGTTGGTTCCAGCCCTGTTTAACATTCCTGTCAGGGACATGGACAGTGGGATAGAGAGCACCCTCAGCAAGTTTGGTGATGACACCAAGCTGTGTGTGTGGCTGCCACGCTGGAGAGGAGGGATGGCATCCAGAGGGACCTGGACAGGCTGGAGAGAGGAGCCCTCAGGAGTCTCAGGAAGTTCAGCAAGGCAAGGAGCTGCTTGTGGGTCAGGACAATCCCAAGCACAAACACAGGCTGGGCAGAGAATGGATTGAGAGCAGCCCTGCCCAGAAGGACTTGGGGTGCTGGTGGATGAAAGGCTGGACATGACCTAGCAATGTGCACTCACAGCCCAGAAAGCCAAACGTGTCCTGGATCATGTCCTGCATCCAAAGCAGCGTGGCCAGCAGGGAGAGGGAGGGGATTCTGCCCCTCTGCTTTGCAGTGCTGCATCAACTCTGGGGTCCCAGCACAGGAAGGACATGGACCTGTAGCAGCAAGTCCAGAGGAGGCTGTGAAGATAACCAAAGGGCTGGAGCACCTCCCCTCTGCAGACAGGCTGAGGGAGTTGGGCTATTCAGCCAGGAGAAGCTCTGGGCAGGCCTCACAGCACATTCCAGGACCTGAATGAGGGCTACAGGAAAGCTGAAGAAGCACTTCTCACAAGGGCATGCGGGGATAGGACAAGGGAGAATGGCTTTAAACTGAAAGAGGGAAAGTTTAGATTGGATATTAGGAAGAAATTTATTGTGATGCTGGTGAGGCATGGGAACAGCCTGCCCAAAGAATCTGTGGATATCCCATCCCTGGAAGTGTTCAAGGCCAGGCTGGACAGGGTTTTGTGAAACCTGGTCTTGTGGAAGGCGTCCCTGCCCATGGCAGGGGGTGAGAACTTGATGATATTTAAGGTCCCTTCCAACCCAAGCCATTCTATGATTCTACAGAATCATAGGGTGAAAGTTTTTCACCCTTTTTGGGCGTCTTTCAACCAGCCTTCACTTTTCTAACAACCACACTGTCATGCATCAGACATCCTAAATGATGAACTCAATTTCCAGCTCCCAAGTCCTAGTTGTCAGGCAATGGAATTTACCAGGTTTTCCACTTCTTAGGTGAAACAAGCCTCATACTCGTGACCAACCCTGCCATCTAGTGGTATTTATACATTTATCACATTTACCACCATGGCATCTCTGTGTTTCCTCAGAACTTTTGACACAGCATCACTTTGTGGTAGCTACACTTTTAAAGATTTGCAAAAAATTCTACGGGTATGCTGGATAGCATTTCTGTTACAAGTATATTCCCTTTATATAATAAAGATTTCTGTTACAAGTATATTCCCTTTATATAATCAAGTATTTTTTTGCTGCTAGTGTTTCAAAATTTTTTGTGAAAAAATGCTTCAGAACATTTAACATATAACCCCTTGAACATATGCATACACAGCTGCTTAACTTGGTAAGAATGTAATGTTTTTGAGCCTCACTGGTTGGGACCTTTTATCTAGAGAGTGCTTTGTAGTGGCTGTCTCTGCTATGATGAAAGGTGACCTGAGCATCATCTTCTCCTCAGTCACAGTGTTGTGCAGTTCCACAGGGCAGAGCAGGGCTCTGAGGGAGAGGAAAGGTGAAGGGCCACCCCCAAGGCCCTCTCTGGAGCTGCCATGTACCATCTGGGTCTGACCAGCTGTGCCTGGTCAGTACAGGAACATGCACTGCACGGGTTGAGGCTGAAGGAATGAGGGTAGTTTGTTCTTTGTAAAAGATCCACATTTGCATGTACAGTTATACACATACCTATATATTTACTGTACCTGTATCTTGGGTGAATTATTGCATATATGATGGGGTTGTAGATTGCAGAAGCTTTGGCAATAACTGCTGGCACAGATTTGGAATATGGTGTTAGGCTGTTGCCTCGACTAAAACAAAGCAAAAACATTACACACAGCTATGCCATGGATTACATGGATACTACATTACTAAAACATATTACTCTTTTCAATTGGTTTTGTGCTGTTACCTTTTCATGAGAAATACACCTGTTAAGTTGATTAGTTCAAGTGATTTCTTTGCTCAGATGAAAGGTTTGAATTTGACAGCACGTGCTTGGTTTCATTCATGTAAGGAAGATCAAAGACATGCAGCAAGCAACTTTAGGATGACTAAGAACACAAAGAATCACCTTCCCTGTTTCTGCAATAGACAAAAAAAAACCCCTCCAAAACCTCAACAAAAGAAGCCCCATTGTGGCCATCTGGGAAAAGTGAACAGTGATAGAAAACAAAACAGAATCAAACCTCAAAAAATCTTTCAGCAGCAGCATGTGTGCTGCACAGTAATGCGTGTCAGTGACTCAGTTCCAAACACTGCAGAAGAAGGAAGAGAGGACTGGAAGTGGTTTTAAACCAATATTTCCCTTTAGACTTTAAGCTCCCACAGTCAGTCAGGTGTGACCAATGTCAGTGCAGCATAAGCACAGTTAATACCACGGTGTCACAGAATGGTTTGAGTTGGAAGACACCTTAAAGATCATCTAGCCCAACCTCTCTGCCATGGGCAAGGACATCTTTCACCAGGTAAGCTTGCTCAAAGCCCCATCCAACCTGGCCTTAAAAAGTAGAACTTGCATTGACACACACCAGATCCCTTTGGAGTGGAGAACGGGTGGAGGAACAGCAGTGTATGGAAGGAAGGAGAGTATTAGGAGATAAAGGAGGTAACTCCTCCAATTTGTACAAAGAAAGCATCATGTGGGAGAGCAAACATCATGTACCAAATATTAAGATTAAAAAGTCACAGTAGTTTCAAAATGCATAGATAAGCAATCCCTTTTCTGGCTTTATTCACAAGGATATAGTGAAGAATAAAATACCACAACTCATGTAGCAATTATATTAGACCCATTCAAAAGGAGATTTGTCTCATGTGGATGATAGTATTAACCACATGTGCATATGATTATGCAAATTGTCCCTTCTGTTTGGATTCCCCTTTAACTTACCCTGCCCAGGCAATCAAGGTGACACAAGCATACGGAGACCAGGACACGACAAACACAATGATGACCACAAAAGCAATTTTTGCCAGCTTCCACTCATTCTTCATGGACTGAGAGAGGTAGGATTTCCGGCTGCAGGACCCCAGCTTTTGAACATCTCTGTGAGGGGGGGAAAAATACAGATATTTCAGCAGGACAGTGAAAAGCAACATCTCTAATATGTTCTCAGCAATATGCAAAATGAAGTAAATTTCATATTTCACCACTCTAACTCTTCTTTTCTCCCCTGATATTTTAAAACCCTAGAAGTTACTTAATGTGGTTGCAGGTCTTACATTTGCCTGTGAGACTGAGCCAGAACCTCTGGGACTACGGGACAGGACTGCTGTGTCCTTATCCCTAACACAAGGAGGTTTTCAAGTTGCAAAGATACAGAAGATGGTATCTCTTGCCCTTTGTAGCTTTTAGAGGTGGAGCAAGAAAAGGCACAGTTGGATAGGAAAATCAAGTCCTACTTCTTTTCAAGGGAGGAATAGCTTGAGAAAATTCCAATTCATGAGGAAACACATGCTGGAATATCCTGACAGCTTTGAGAAACCTGTCCCAAAGACTTGCAAGGACTTTTTTACTTAGCCGCAGATTTATTTATTAAAGACTATTTTCAGTGGGAGGTACAACAGACAGTCCTAACATTTTTGTCATGAAAAACAAAATTCTCTTCTCACACCAAACACCCCACATTTTATTTTAACAAGTTTTATATAGTTAGACATTTTATATACTTTAGCATAGAAACAACAAATTTTACATATTAGTGTTGTTAAATAGAAATACATTTCAGGCTGAAGACATTAATTACCAAACAGCAGGGTAACAAAGTCCCTGCTGGTGCACTCTAAATATAGAATAGAATCATAGAAACATAGAATGGCCTGGACTGGAAGGGAGCTTGAAGACCATCCAGCTCCAACATCCCTGCAATGACCAGAGACACCTTCAGCTAGACCAGGGTGCTCAAAGCTCCATCCAGCCTGGCCTTGTAAAAGGTATAGAAAAAGCTTGTATCCCCTGTGCTCCACAGGGGTACCAAACAGTGTTATTTTAAGGATGCATTCCTTTGCTTGGTATCAAGTATACATACACAAAGCACAATAAAAACCAAGCCAAAGGCCAAAAAATAGAGTTCAGAAAGGACTTAATTTTAGGCTTCTATAAATGTACTTATAAAAGTGGAACATAGGCTTAGGAAGCCAAATGATTTCAACAAGTGCCTGCACACAGGAGCAGAGAAAAGTCATCAGAACTGATGACAGAGCTGAGCAGCAGGAAGGACTCACAGCACCAGCTGGTGTTGGATCAGACCAAAGATAAGCCATGTGCTCATTAGCAGAAAAATAACTGACAGAATGATGTTAATTTACAGATCTAACACCCTGCTGATTTGTCATTTCAAATATGGACCAAAATTTTTTGGGGGAAAAACATCTGAGTAAGCATAGCCAGATATTGTGCATGTAGTTGTGATGTTTGAGCGAAGCATGATGGTTGTTGGGATGCCTGCCTTAAATAAAACTGTCAAAAAATATGAGGACTGTTATGTTTACAGAGCTGCTCAAAGGGAGATGATTCCCTCATCGCTACATGATTTTTATCATCCCTTGAGGCTGAAAACTGCTGGAATACACAAGGATGTTGTTTCCTGTAGTGCAAATCTGAAATACAAATCACTCAATCCAATTATCTGATGGACTATTAATTACTACAGTGGAATAAGATTAGAATCACCAGAGACATTTTCTTCTACTCTGAAATTCATACATCCATTCCAGTTTTAAATCGGAAAAAAAAATATTTCTCCTGTTACAGCTGTCAATTTCAATTCAGACTAATTTTTAATTCAGATTTTTCTGCAGCTAAAGAAACTGAGAAAATCTTCTATTACATGAAAAGGGATATGTACTTCTTTCAGCTGTATTTCTTACCTGCCAGTACGCCTTATGGCCAGGAACATCGATAAATAGCAGTGGAATATTATTATCAGGGGGATAAAAAACACACAGCAGCATAAAATCATGGTGTAGCTTCTGTTTGCAGGGGAGTAGGTTACATAGTCCCATGTACAGGATATCATCAAGCCCTCAGGCACATAGGAACCTATGGAATACACGGAACAGATTATTCACACATGCACCCAAAGTTAGTGCAGGTGCTGATCCCACTACTAAGCACTTAAACCCTGCCCTGTATCCATGGTCTTCAAGAGCCATGCCAGCCAAACTAGACATCATACACGTGGTCTGAGAAGTGAATGCCCATGTGGAGAGGAGGTCCTGACTACAGAATTCTCAGGTACACACCTAATACTCCATCTGCAGGTTATTCTGCTTGAATACATCCTGGGTGTAGGGGGGCAGAGGGTTTCTGCAGCGCAGTAGGAACAGATGTGTGCTACAACAACAAGCCATCAGGTGGTGGCAGGGCATCCTCGAGAGGACTGATAAGAAAACTTTTTTTTTTATACCACAAGCAAGACTAAAGACAGCACACAGGGAATGCTAGGAGAGAGAGAGCAGACAACATACTCCAGCCGAGGAGCGGAGCCACGCTCCATCCCAGTGAGTAGAGCCACACCATGGCGATGATCTGCACGGTGCGTCTCTTGGAAGTCCCCTGGATGGACTGCAGGGGCTTTGTGATCACCAGGTAGCGGTCAACAGAGATAGCCAAGAGAGTCATCATCGAGGTTATCCCAAAGAGAGCCCCACAGAAAGCATACAAGTTACAGCCTGGAAAAGCAAACAACAACGTCAGGGGTTTCCTTGAAAAGAGACTTGCTTTCTCCCAGAGCCCATTGTAATAAATCTCCCTTTTCCTTCCTTGCTCAGGACTTTTCTCTCAATAGAAGTACTTTCTTAGCTCAACATTTTCATAGTTATTGAATGTTTATTAGGAAAACACAAAAATAAAATAAAATACAAATATATGTATTTAAAGGAGTCCTACTTCACTGCAGGCTGCAACTGGGAACGTTTTGTCAATGGAAAACTGCCTCAAAGAAAATCCAATGTAATTAAAGTTATATTTTCCTGGACTGTTGCCCAATATATTGATCTTAACATGCTGCAGTAGACATCTGTCTATTAATGATGGATGGTTGGTTCAAGAAGTGACTCTGTTTTATGTGGCTTAAAAATGTAGAAGTGGTTTAAATTTGGTGACTAAGAGAGCAGCTATAAAACATAACTCCAACTCCTACATTTAATGGCAGCACTTTTTGAAAGAACTGACATTTTTTACATGAAACAGACCTCTTGACCCCCTCTGCATTCAGGCACTGCACTACCAGATGGAAAAAGTTACGCTGAATTTAATGGAGCAACCTGTGTGGAAAGATCATCCATTCTTTCAAATCTTGCACTGCCCCATGTGGTTATAGACAGGAGCCCACCAGGAATCACAGGCAACAAAAATACCAGATCCAACCCTAAAGCAGAATACTAAAGTCTATACAAGTAACTTGCAACTAAGGACCAAATCCCACTCAACCCAGATCAGATGCTTCATTTGTGACAGCATGATAATTTGCACTGATTTTATCTAAGGGGATGAGCAAGACCAAAAATATCTTCAAACTAAGGCAGTGTCCTTTCTGCGCTGCTGAGCCATGTGTGGTCTCTGGGCTTACTCCACCATTGTACAGCCACCAGTTGGTGCAAGTTTTCATCCATAATATGATGAGGAGCACCAAACAGCATTGAGCCTTTTGAGGTTCTTGCTATACCCACATTTCAGCTACAATTTCAGCACAGATCACCTTTTCTTTCTTGCAGTTGGAAAAAAAGGAGCTTGGATGTGCCAAGTCCTCAAATGACTACTGTGATTTAAACCTCTTAATCAAATATGAGATTCCTAGAAGCATGCCAATGGATATCAACATACATTTCTAAATAAAAGTAGTAACTAGCCCTCAAAATGATACAGAAAACCTATTTACAACATACTTTTCTACCTATTTTCAGCCATAACACCTCCCTGATACGCTAGAGGGTAACATGATTACTTGTGGATGTTGACTCCTTCCTTCCCAAAACATGTAAGATAAAAGAATCACAGCTGTAGTACAAAACGTGTGACATCACGCTGACTGACGACGTCTGGGGCTGTGACTCAAGAGATTTGTGCTGCTCTATCCGTGGTACAAGCCAAGGCTGTTGTGGCTGAAACAGGCTGCAGGCAGCATAAAGCTGGCAAGGTGTGAATTAGTGTTGAAAAGTACCTATGTCTCCAAGTATCCATTCTCTGTGCAAGCTGTTGACAAAGCACATGGGTGCCTGAGAAGCCGACATCAGGAAGTCACTCATAGCTAAATTCATTATAAAGTAGTTTTGGGGAGTCCTCAGCTTCTTGTTGCTTAAAAACATGAGAAATACAGTTTTAAAAAGACAAAGTGGAAAGTAAACTTTAGAACTTTGCTTACTAGCATAAACAAATACTGTCCAGGTTGGAATCGATGGTTACTCACAGTGAATCAATTGCTAATCATCAGTCAATTACTACACCTACAGCTGTAGTAATTTCAAAATGATTGAAAAGAGCAGGAGCTGTAAAATGGATTGTTTCCTCTTCAAGCTAAGGAGAGTGTCAGCTGTCTTGATAAATATGGATTTGTTCAGAAGAGTTCCCTAGGAGTGTTGTAATATTGATTGTGCCTTGCACTGCACATGAGGAAGAAAGTTACAGAGCCAAAGGATCTGCTTCTGGTGATACTTTAAAAACTGCAGACCTGAGGTGTTGTGTTGACACAGTTGGCCTCAAGTGGTTGACACACCACTAACTAAATGACCCTTTGCAAAGTGCTACAGCACAAGCAGAGCACACACAAAGATTTGGAGCAAGTGCTTTTGCTTATACACATCTCAAAAGAGAGAGTGAAAACTCTAAGTTGCAGATGAACAGGCAACATTAAACACAACAAGGAGTGTGAAAGCAGAGGTTTGCAAGCAAAGCTTATCCAAGGAAAATAACTGAGACCTTTCTGATGTGCTTTGCAATATCAATATTTGCAGCTAACATGGACTTCTTTCCTCATGCTGATAAACAAATACTCAAAAAGAAAGTGAGAAAGCCATCTCAGTGCTGCTGCAATTCTAATAAATTCTTGGGCCTCATTACTGTCTGCAAAAAAACAGGGTAAGAGAAAGTGCAGAGTTCATACATTCCCAGGTGCTAATCTGCTCGTACAGATTTTCCTACTTTGACAATTTAATGCTTTTATTACACCAGCTAAACCACACACATTTCAAGACAAATACAGAGCTTGTGATGCATTTTAAAAAAATCATGAAGGTATCTACAGTTGCAGGGAACTCAATTTCTCTAAATCATATTAGAAGCCAGTTATTCAAAACAACTAATTTATTTGCCTAGGAAACTAACATTCAGTTCATAATTCCACTGGTGTCTCTAGCATTGTAAGGCCCTGCTGCATCACAATGTATAATGACAACAGGTAGTGAATAAGGAGGATTTTGAAATCCATCATCACAGTGTGGGACAGGAATGAGGAGGATTTTGAGATCCATCATCACAGTGTGGGACAGAGGGCAGATGTTTCTTTTTTCCATGAGATTTTTGCATACTCTAGCTGAAGTAGCTTTGTCTGCCTCTTACTCTGCCAAGAGAGCACACAAACTGACAGAAATCCTATGATCTGCCTGAAGCAGGAAATACACTGGTGGCATGAGCTCATTTCATGTAGCAGATTGCCTTCTTAGTCCTTTCAGGACCACTGGGCTCCTGGGAAGAGTGTCACTGTTTGTCAAGTATTTCTGCAAATACTGTAGGGTAAGTGAAGAAGTCTGCAGCTGCGATAGTGTGGTTTCTATCATTAGAAATTTATAGAACAAGGTATTGTTTTATCATTTTATTTCTTTAAAACACCAGGAATTTACACTGAGGTTGTCAATTATGCACATGGATGTGCTTCCATGTGTGTAGGGCTGCCTTCTCCTCTCTTTCCCCCCACATTTGTTCCCATTAGATTTAATCCAAGTGGAAAGCAATGCAGAAATCTGCATGTGGCCACAGTGAAACTCAAGCCCACTCAGATCAACCACAAAAGTAATTTCTGTACCTGTAAAATGCATAGAGGACTAGGAGGTTTCCAATGATGCCAACGGAGCCAATAATGAGCACACATGTTCCTACGGTGTAAAGGACATGGCCAGGGATCTCTGCCTTGGTCACAGTGTGTGCCTGGGTACTCATGTTCAAACCCTGAATGGAAAACAGAGGAAAAGGAAAGCTTAGCCCATTTGGGACCCTTAGTTGGTGGAACACAGGCTCAGGCTGTAGGCATTCACTTCCACAGCTCATGCAAATCAAATACACACCTCTGAGCTCTTTTCACATCCCCTATAATCAAGTTTCCCTCAGGTAACTTTCATAATTTTGACAGTAGACTTTATCTTAAGAAAAGAACAACAGAGAAAGCAGACTGGAAAAGACAACTAAGGAAGTTATGATGATGATGATGTAAAAAAGACAAAGAAGCACGAGCATAAAACTCGCTCTGGGTAACTGCTGCACTTTGCAGCACAGAGCTGGCTGGCAACACAGACTGACAGCAAGAAATAACCTGTAACAGTTTGGTTTTATTAGGAGCAATAATATCAAATCCCACATTTATAAACATTAAATCCCTTGGGTCTCCCCAGGTTCACTATCCACTAACTCAGTGCTACAAAACCTGTGAGTTCCCCTTGCAAAAAAGAGGAAATGAGAGGCATAACAGAAGCACTAACACTGCCTGTGTAAGAAAACATAAATTAAATAGTCTTGACACCTCTTTCACTGCCTTGTATCTTCAGCACATGAATAAACTCCCTCTGTATGTTTTTTTTTTAAATCAAACTCAGATTTGTCACTGGCTACATTCAGCAGCAAGGCAGCCTACAGCTAATCCACTCAGCTCACATTAGCATTAGCAACGAGAAGAGTCCAAATTGCTTCGTGGAGGATCTTATTTACCAAGTCACAAGCAGCTAAGTCTCACACTCACAATCAGACCTGAGAGCTGAGTCAAAGGTGTGGCACCTTGCCACACCTGGGCACCTGCTTCACTTCACCTCCTTTCTCCACTGCACAGCTCAGCAATGTGTGGAGCATGTGATAAAGCTGATTTTGGCCTGTGAGAGAGGAGCTGGGTGACAGAACAAGTTAATATGATAACTATGTGATGATAACCACTTGTAGTATTTAAGCAGCCATTTTTAAAATTATGAGTACACCCTTTCTTTCCTGTTGCTACCTCCTAATCTCCTGTACTGCTGCTTCTCCTTTCTGCCTTATATTCCTCACTCATCTGTGAGGTGCACACAGGACAGCTCCCTCCTGTACAACAGTCCTAGCTGTGGGATTTATCCCCCCAGCTCTGAGACCCTCCTGGGGCATGCCCTGGGGAGGCTGCATTTGGCAATAGGGGGGGCACAGTGAAGTGCATTGCACACCCTCAGCATCCACACAGCAGCAGGTCTGGGGCAGAAATGCTGACAGCAAAGCTCCCTGGGCTGAAGTGATGTAGTGAAAAGCACAAAAGCTATGACTTCAAAGCAGGAAGGTGCTTTCAAGCCTTCTCAGTCATCTGTCAGGCTCTAGCCTTGACAGGATGGCTACCGCCACTTCACCATACAGAGATCCCATCTCTGTAATAGTAGGGAGAAATGGAAGAGAGCATTCCAGGGGGATGTGGCTGTTATTTCCAGTGCTTAGGCAGCAATAAAAGACGTCACCATGCGCAGCATTTACCCTTGAGAAAGGTGTGAGAGGTTGTGTAAGAGCAGGCAGAGCATGGTGAGTGCCCCAGCAAAGACAGCAGTCACAGCTGGTTGGTGGCACCAGGCAGAGCCAGCACCGTGCACACAGAGCAGGGCTGCCTGGGCATGCAAGTTAACCATGGTAATGCCTCTCCTCCTCTCTCAAATCCAATAATCTTAGCAGTGTGTGTGCACTGAATTATAACCCTGTCACACTTCTGGCAATGCATACCAAAGAAGCTAAACTGGGGAGAAAGGAAAAGGGTCCATTTTTTTCTTCCTTTCCAGATTGTCTGTTAGGAATGCCAAGGATTTGCCTGTACCTAGAGGTTTATTATATAGATGGCTATTATATAAATGTAATTCAGGGTAAGTAGTACTTGCCTATGATTTATGCCTTCATTCAACATATGGGAATTCACTGTTGCAGAAATTCATTTGTGAAGTGGACTACGAATTTCACACCCAAAAGTGTCTCACCTTATCTCTCTGCTGAAGAGAAGCTGACTTGGACATTTTGGCCTCATTTGCGGCTGGTGAGCTGTGTCAAAAGCTGAAAAATATCTCACATGACACATTTGTAAACTCAGCTTACAGTTTGCTGGCAATACTGGATGAAATATGAACTATAGATGCTTACAGAGTGGAATTTGGAAGGCAATAAATACCAGGGATTACACAGAGCCTTCAATCTCAGTGAGAAGCTGAAGTGAGAGATGTTTAGATTACACAGACTTTGGATCTTGCCTCCAGGGGAGTCCATGAAATACCATGGCCACTTCTGCTCCAATGTAATAGCAGTCAGATAACTTTCAGATCTGAATGGAAAGACAGCTACTCATTCCCTCTGCTGGTGTTACCCTGAGAGAGCAGGATGTGGCAGGCACCCAAGCTGTATGAAATGTGGCAAGCTGACAAGAGACCAAAAGCCATTTATAATGCTGTCATTTGAATCTGAGAAGAAGAATGTGTATATCTATGGGTGTGTAGATATATTTCAATAGAAAACCTCAACTTGGATAAAAAATAATTTCATTAAACTGATGGAAAAATTCTAAACAAAACAGGCTAAACCAGTACAAATAGCTGTGGGCTAATCAAGGAGAATATATACATCATTTTACTCACATAATGCATTACACCAATTTGGCATATTTTCACAATAGAAGACTTTTAAATTTAAAGATTGAAATACTCTTAAGGTTGAGAATTTAAAATCTACTCTGGTGAACAAAGGCTGCTTTTTTAATACAGACCCATCCTCCATACAGCATGACATCCAGCTGGAGACAAGTAGCACTATCATCAAGCTTTTAGGATATTCATTAAATTTTGGCTTTTTTTCTTTTCTCACAGTATCAACTCTGAGAAGCTAGTCTTTTATCAGTTCTAATTAACAAGATAAACACTTTCCAATGTAAATATCTTACCATATAAAGATGAGGGCTAGAAATATTAAAAAGAAATTACAAGCTTAGTGATGACCTTTAAAGAGAAGCTAGTTTTTGCAGATCTTCTCAAGCTGTTCTCACAAGCTGTTTCTACTCCATGCAGTTCCTTTTTCTACTTTTAGTTTCCCACAACTAGTAAAAATAAAATGAAATTATAGGAGAATATTCCAGGCTACTATGAGTGTTTTTAACCCAAGAAAACTCAAATAACTATTACAAATCTTACCAGATAACTTGGTAAGCAGAACATCAGCTATGTACAGCAGGTTGCATTCACTACAGACACTGATGAGTCTTACTGTGTTGTGTCTATATTAGCCTCTCTTAGCACCAAAATGATGTATCACATGGTAATGACAGCTGCCATGAATCAGCAAACATTAGTTTGTACTGTGGGGAAGGTCCTGCCTTTCAGACTTAGTAAAGCACAGATTCTGTATCCATCTCATCAACTGTATTTATGGGTGCTCAGTATCATCACAGCCATGTAATGTAGAGTGAAAGGCCTGTTCTGTATAAGCTTCAGCCTTGCTCCTTCTCTTTAAGGATGTGATTCAGCATAATAATAATGAAGGAAGGCATTACATTTTATTCTATGAATATATTGAATATTTAATGGGTGAACCAGGTTTTCAAGTGCTTACTTGAAATTAGTTCACTGGTCCATTTTCCCCCAGACTCACTTTGCTTCCCTCCATATTTTGGTCCTGGGACAGAATCCTGAGCACTCTGCTGAAGGCACATCCATTTCCTGAGTGAACATTTCAAAGGCACCATCCAGAATGACCTGATTGTTTCAGTCAAAAATCCAGATGTAAACAAGCAGCCCATGAAGAGGCAGTAATTGCACCAGGGCCAGCTTCTGGCGTACTTGGTGACCCTGTGCTCACTCTGTTTGACTCCTTCTGAATTAATGCTACAACCATTTGCATTTTGACTCTGTGAGCTGTTGGAGGACCTGACAACTCACATAGATTATGATGTGGCCTTACCCTTATATATGAAGTGACCACTGTCATATATCAAAACACTGTCACCTACATTGCTGCTTGGAGGGCTTTCCTGGCAGGGCAGCTAACAGATCTGCAGGCAAATGGAGGGTAAACAATTAACAGTTGTGCCTCAACTATCTGACAAAGGAAGCAGGCACCAGATATAAAAATAATCTTTCTCCCATATTTCTCCCAAAATAAAGATGGAAAGCATGAAGCAGATGAGGAAAGTCATTCTAGGAAAGCTTTTGTAATTTGATTTTTAGTGATAAAATGATGACTAAATAATTAGAGCCATCTGTTTCTGCTTTTCAGATGTTAAGATTAATAAAGATGACAAAATTAATCAATTAATGCAGAAGAAAAAAAATTGTTGTTAAAAAAGGAGGGCAAGGGCAGGTCCCCTTCAATGGGTAGGGGTAGAAAATAATGGACTGAAATGGTTGTATGATTGCCATTAGGTGGATATTAGATTATCCAAAGCTTTATTTACCCTCTGGTTTTGCTCATGGGTGCAAGCTCATCTTGTGGAAATGATTTCCACTGAAATAAGCTTAAGGAAGGGCTTGCTTATACGGGGGATTAATGTGCACTAACAAGGAAATAAATTAACAACATAGCAGCCTCCCTGTGTTGAACCACTCCATGCATCCACAATATAAAAGTTTGATCTGCTGTTCAAAATCTTGTCTATACCATTACACCTGAAAATTTTAAAGAAAAATAGTAAGCAATTCTTAGGTATGTTAGCTGAGATGGAAGAAATCTGAGTGTGCCAGATAGCAGATAGCACTTGCCAAGTTCCTTATAACTTCACTGATAGTCCATATAATCCAGGTAATTTCAGTATGAAGCACCATCTGGTTTGAAATTACAACAAAATTTGGGGCTTAATGAAATACCTTGTACGTAGGAACTCTTAAAGCAGCAAACAAAAGGTTGTTGCTGTGTAGAGACTATAGCAGAACTAGTGATCCTCAGATATTTTACAAAAGATGATGTATTCAAAATGAAGGTATTTGGAAAATATTGTTAATATCGTTGGGCTTTTAAAAAACCCAAACAAAATCAAAACAACACCTTTGCTTGTTCTGGCTGACAGTGCTGTGTCCCAACACCACACAGTAAGGTCAGATTAATTCAGCCCCCAGAAAGTCAAGTCAAACTGTGACCATCCACATGTGGAGAAGCTCCTTTCCTTATCAGCCTCTGGGAGACAGTCCTCATCCACACTTGTTCCAGTCAGTTCCCATGCCAAAGCCAGGAGCACTCAAACACACATTTACAGCATGTATTTAATCAAAATGAAGATTGGTTTAGCAAATGGACTCCAATGCATGTGACTTCCATGCTGTCCATCCAAAAGTGACAAAGAAGAACAGAAACTGCCTGTGTATAACAGGACAAGTACTAAAGTCAGGCATCAGCCCCAGACAAAGGCAAGTGTTCAACCAAACCCATGTAAATTTTTTGGGAAAACCTTGAGAATTTTTTCCTACAATAAAGTACATAGCTGGTTGATTCCATTCCAGCAATTTGCTTCTGGGCTTCTGGCCCAGTTGAAAAAAAGCACTGGATTTCAGGACTCATTTGTATCCTTAAGATCTCATGTTCAGCATAGCCTGTGCTTTGATGAGATGCTTCCTCTCAGGCCCTTAATATCTGTGTTTAAACTTCTTGGAGGTAATCTAATGAGGCATGGCTGGGGATGGCAGAAAAAAACCTCAACCCCCTCCAAAAAGACTCCAAAGAGAAAACCATCAAAATCTCATCAAGTTCTCAACACAAGAATAAATCAGATAGATATTTAAAGTAGGCATAGTCAGATTTTTACATATCCAGCCTAATGAGTCAGTATAAGCAATAGATATTAATAATTCAGATGTTTTCTAAATTAATGATATTATATTAAAATGATGCTTCTGAAAACACAGCAATCAGTAGCAAACAATGAAACTGAAAAGAATTTAAGCTTTAATATCTCTCTGCTAGTTACAAAGTTCTCAAAGGGCATATTTTCAGCTCTCTGGAGATTGACTAAAAATTTTAAAATGCAAAGTCTTTTCTGGAAAGCACAGAGACATTGCATTCTATGTACATCTTCAGCTACGCTGCTGAAATCAGTGATAAAAGTCACATTTGTTTGTCAGAGCACAAAAGAAAAAAAATTCAACTCCAAATATCAGCCCAGCTAAAAAACAAACGAGTGCTCTCTACATGGCTTGGGCAGGGATCAGCAAATGTGAGGGATTACCCAATGCTCTATAAGTTTTTTATGAAGCATGCCTGCATAAAAGCCTAGCCTTGCTTTGTGGGGAAGACAGGGCAAATAACTAGCACTTGGTTTCCTTCCTGAATCCATGCCACTAGAATCAAACCTTGAGGAAATGGACTTTAATTTCAAGACATGAAAATTTTAAACCAAGGTACCAAAGGCATGTTTCCTGAGAACATTTCTGTTCCAGTATTAGTGTACTTGTGTAATCCAGGTAACATTAACAAGGTCTTCACAACATTTTCTTCCACAGAAATGTTATGTTCTATTTAAATGTATCCAGTTCTAGTCTGAAACCTAAAAGAACCATATTCTACCATGACTTATGAATTTTTGAAAAACAAGCCAATTTCTATCCACTGCCAGAAGCTGCTAACACTCAACAGAGTTGGAAGCTCAGTCCATCTTTCCCCTACCATCTCTCACAGACAGTTCTTTAATGTGACCCCTGAGACACTCACCATATTGTCCCCTTGACCATAAATGTCGTCAAAATTATCTGATGCTGTGTCCAAATGCACCTCAAATCACAACCCCAGCTACACACGCTTGGGCAGGCAGCACACTGAACAAATCTAATCAATGCTGACACTGCATCAAAATTAGCTGGACTATCACAGTTCAGTGCATATTTGTTTGGCCACAAGGGAACAGATGACTGCTAGCACAGTGCAACAACAGAGCAGTAGGCAGAAATCTCAGGATATATATATTTAAGAGCCGTGGAGCACGTTAGTTAAAAACATGGGTGGTCAGAACATGATATGCTGATTAAGTCCTTCAATACAAGAAATTTAGCAGATACCAGGGAGAAGCTACAGCAAATATTTTTTTAATCTTACTATGCAACATACTGTAATATGTTATTTTTCTTCTTCTGAGCATCCTGCTGCTAATTTGATTTCTTTAATAATCACATAAAGTTCACGAAAAAAGAAATCTCATTTTTCTACGTTTGCCACCTAGTGGTGAGACTGTTTTGAACTCACTTGGCTCTGTAACCCTTGGAGATAACTTGGCCTCTTCACCTGAGCTTCTCTCCCTCCTCTGCCTCCTTTGAGCTCCTGTAGCTCATCCTGCTCTGTTTCACTCATCCCAGGCTACCAGACAATGGCTGTTCCCATTTCATCAGCCACAGATGCCTCACACCAGGATGCTCCTGCTCCAGCCTACCCACCACGAGTCAAAAGCCATTTCATCAGCTGCCTGCTGACAAGGCAATGCCACAGCACCCATGGTCTGCCTGGAACAAGCTCTCTCCCACTCCATCAGCCCCAGCAGCATGAGCTCAGCTCCCAGGTGAGGCTCACGTTACTGGATTTAACAGAAATACACAGAGAAATGCCTGCCTGTCCACAGCTGTTGGCAACACACTGAAATTCTGACCTCTGACAGTGGCTTCTGAGCTCTGCTAGGAGGTTTTAACATATTCTCTGGCTTCTGGACAGCTGAACTTTTATATTTTAATGAAAAAAAAAAACCCTTCCTCATTCCTGATAGCTGAAAACACATCTTTCACCAGCCACCTCTGTCCTATGCACCTTGTCTAGATGGTAGTAGTCTTTTCATTCCACTGTTCAGCTTCTTGGGGAGACCCACTCAACTGCTACTGCAAGATCTGTGCATGGAAACTGCTCTGAGAGAAGTACCCTGCAGTTTAAACAGATCCCATGAAATATTGCACTTGTTTTTAAGGACCGTGGGAAAAAATTCTATCAGCTGACACTGGCTTTTCGAAGGCTGATTACAAAATGAAAGCACATCCCAGTAAACCAGCTAAGGCAAGATGTTAAAAACTTTTACTGATCCCATATGGTGTTTCTAGTGCTACTTTTAAAAATACAAACAGCTAATAATTTTCACCAGTGTGGTCATTTGGTTTCTGCTGGATTCTCTGCTCTCGACTTCTTCTGTCACCTATGAAGAACTGTGGTGAACGATGAAGAAAATACAAATAATAATAATAGTAGTAGAATTACACTTCTTTAGCTACATTACAATTAAGCTTTCTTCTACTAATTTTCACTAGTTAGGCATAAAGAACTGAAAATTTCCCTCTCTACCTTCCACCATTTGTAAAAAACCCCACTTTTTCTTCTGCAGGAAATATTCTTAGCTGAAGTCCTGAAACCAGAGACATTCTTCATCAACTAAGGTAATTTCCATATTTCAAAAAGAAATTCTGGTCATGGGTTACAGGGGTGAGGGTGGAGGGCAACCCAACTTCTTGATGTCATTTGTGTCATTCTATCATGTACATTTGGGAACATGAAAACTGCTAAAAGTAGTCAGATCAGAGCCCCACCATCTCCTGTGTCTCACACCTGGCAGAGTCTGGCAACAAATGCTTTTAAGAGGCAGAATATGGGGAATAGAGCAAATGAACACTCTCAATCTGCTAACTTCAAGCGCATTTGTGATATTAGGATAAACACTGTAGCATTCAGTTTCTGTTTAGATCAAAGAATTGTCTGATCACTCTAAGCTGAGGATTATTCCATTATCTGCTTGCTTCTGTTTAATATTCCTCTATGCATGGAAGGTGGGGTGTGCAGAAGGTAGAGCCAGATACTTCCCAGAGGTGCACAGGGAATGAACATAAACAACTTCAAAATGTTGAAGTGAGCCCCGATTGGAGCAGGTGGTAGGATTCGACAACCACCCTTCCAACATAAAATATTCCATAATGCCAGCAGTAAAACCTCCAAAACACTGTTAATAAATAAGGGTTAAAGCCATAAGTGAAATGAAATATGATTTCAATTACTTGAAGACATGTATTCTGTCTCAGTAAACTGAAAATCTTCCTGCCTACCTTCTGTTACTTTCAAAGGAAACTGTGGACATAAAGAGCCAAGTGAACCTAAATGCTGTTTTAGACCCAGAGAGTTTAGATACTTTCAACTGATAATCTCTGCAGAGACTCTATTTCTTGCATGGGAAGGCTGCAGTTAGGTGCTCCACTCAATTTGCAACTCTTTTTCCTACTGTGGCTTTAAATCCCACATTAAAAGAATGATTTCCAGAGGTCTTAAGCACTTCACACCTATTGATTGCAGTGCTGGCAAAACACCAGCACCTTGGTTTTCCTGTGGTGCTGAAAAGACACCCTGGTGTTTATCTGCACTGTTAGGCATGCCTAAGCATCACGAAAATCTGCCTTTGAAGTATTTTATGATTCATTTTAGAGAATCTGACTGGACCACTGATACAATGTTAAGTCCAATGGCCTAATGCATTTTAGTCTGACAGATTCCCACTAGACACTCAGCATAAAGCACCTAGCCACCACAGGTGATGGATATAAGATGACTGGGAAGAGAAAGAAGTTACTGGGTGGAATATGTTCAAGGAGACCTACCTCTGCAACAAAAGGCCAGTCTTTATTGCCAAATGAAACATTTTGGCAGGAGCACAACTAGCTTTAACTCTCTAAAACAAGGGTAAAACAAACTCTCACTCAGGAAGGAGATCATTGCTTTTCTAGTCCCATAGAGGTTGAAGAACTTACACATTTCTTGTGCATTTGGCATTGCTAAAGCAAGAGAGAGACCAATGTCTCCAAATGAACAAGTGAAACCAGCTGCTCCATTTACAATTAGAAATTTACTGCAGCACTGAAGACATTTAAAAGACTGAAGCAACACTTGCAAACTAATAAAAAACTGCAATATGAGCATAATTAGAGAGAAATTACAGCAATTAAAAGACCTTTAGACTTCTAAAGCACTAAACTAACAAAGCATAAATTGACACATTTGGTGGAAATAGGTGTGTATGGTATAAGTAATGTCTGTATCTCTCAGAAAATTATCCCATAGCAGTGATTATCCTGGGAGAAGAAACAGTATCTTACATGAAAGTAAGTGCCTTAAGTTTGGAGAAGCATCAAGACAATTTTGATACAGCAGTGAAGGAACCTTCAGCCTTTCCCTCTCCACTGCACTGTAACCCACTGGAAACAGGGATGATGCAGTTATTTTAATGCAGTCCTTGTTTTAATTCTACAGGCCACTTTTCAAGACTACAAAAACTAACAAAAATTTTAGCCCATTTATGTTAGGAAACCCTCATGTCCTCTCGTCCTCATGATAATCTCTGGATATGGGTTAGATTTGAAGTGTCTCCTACATTGCCTCTGCAACACCAGCTTGAAATCAGGATGAATTACCAGAACAGAAAATCTCAGCACGAGGCAGCACCCTTTTCTGAGTTAAGAAGAAAAGTGCCACTTACAGGAAAGAACCTTTATGTTTAAAAGCATATAAAACCCCTTTAAAGTTAAAAAGCATACAAAAAAGCCAGCAATTTAATATGCACCAGAGAATCTCAAAAAACAAACAGAAGTCTAACAAAGCACTGTGTCTGCCTCAAGCCATGTCCATACTTGATTTGACTTCACACTGGACTTTCCTCTGTCCACCCAACTTTGGAAAAGCATAGCATTAAAGAGCATCTCTCAATGGAAAAATGGCTGAAGAAACAATTTGCTCACAACAGCTGCGGGGGTAAGAGAGATATTTGAATTTTCTCCATGATTAAAAGCCCATTGAACACAAATAGTTAGTATTAGTTACAAAATTGCATTGAACATCAGCAAAAGTTTATTGGTCTTAGTTTTGTTGCATCGAACACTGAGCTAATAACAGAATGCAAAGCAATTTGACAGCCATTGATTCTAAATGCAAAATAATTCAGTTACAAATGGGTTATTTAAGTTTTTTTGAGCATTACCCAGGACACCATCAGGCTGCTACCTCCTGTGCTGTGGAGGAGGGATGGCAAACACTGCAGATCTTGCAGCCCTCCAGCATCTGAGTCACGCTGCTTTCCCTCACCAGCTGCTTGAGGAGTAACTGACTGGCACTTACCTACAGCAGTGTCACTGGAGTTTTCCAAAGTGCCAGCACGGATCCACTAAGAGTCTTCCTGGTGCTGCTGAAGTCACCTTCATTTGCTACCGCTCAGCTGTGGTGCAATGGTCTCTGCAGCACCATGGAGGGAGGGACCTCTTAGGACAGCGACTGCATAGTGACAACAACACGGCCCTTTCCCTATCAGAGTAAAGTCAATTACATCATTTGAGTACTTGCAGGAGTTTCAGTACAGAAACTGTAGCAAAAGATATCAGGCATATAAGAAACTATGCGTATTTTTCTTTCTCAACAAAGGCAAGTAAATTATTGAGCACTACACTACTGTTGCAGAAAGTTTGATGAAAGTACATTGTCCCTTTTTAATTCAAACCCAAACAAATTTCCTTCTCACTTGAGAGCAAGTCCTTTTTTAGGCATTGCTAACTTTGCAAAGCACAAAGTAAGCTCTTTCCTATTGCTTTACTAGGTCTAGATTAGCTGGAGCTGTTTAAATATTGCCCATTTCATCATGCAGCCAACAAGGTCTTGATTCCACCTAGTCTGTCATTTCACTGGCAGCACAGCTCGACTGATGGCAGTCAGTCCAGAAGGCTCAGCAAGAATCAGAACAGTCCATTTCCCTATTTCTTGGGCTTTCTGCTTAGGGTATGTTTGAACTTTGCAAATGCTGTCAAAATAAGCTGCTGACACCATTCCCTGGGCTGTTCTCAGCAGGGTCAGCTGGTAACTTCCAGCTCAGACCTCACTGCAACAGGCTGGCCCAGGCACAGAGAGTGATCCAGCAGCACAGCAGCCCAGTCTTCATCCTTGAACCATGCCCTGCATTCTGCATGTGCCACATCACACGTTCAGCTACTGACAACCATCTGTACCAGGCATTTCTGACTGCTGACTTATTTACCTGTTAAGCACACTCTCAAGTCCCAGTGCCTACCAAAGCTGCATGTGAAGTCTGAACAATATATTTTTATTTATACCTTTCCTAGGGTGGCTGCCATCATCACAGAATTTATAAAGAGTGTCTAGCAGTATGCAATCAATTTATGTAAGTCAGCCTGGTACTTCCTCTCAGCTGCATTATGAGTAGCTACTTAAATTCCCTTGCACCTATACACTAAGATTTCCTGCTTTTCAGGACTGAGAGAGTTTGACTGGCACTGCAGCTGCAATGTCCTGCAATTCTATGCTTCTATTAAGTTTGCATAACTTTGAAAAACTCTGGGGTACACTGATACCAAAGAATGAATCACCTCATGCAGTATCACTGTTTTGTCATGCCCTGGGGGTTCAGGAGTGTGACCAGCCTCACTTAGCCACCTGCAACAATATGCAGACACACGTCTCTACTCTGGGTCCTGTTTGTGCACTGAATTCTGCTTCCCAATTGCTTAGCCAGGGACTGCTAAGATCATCTTCAGCAGCCACCCTCTCTCTTCAGGCTGGCACCTCAGGGCACTGGAAACACAGGACATCCTAGGGGAGGATAATTTGCAACCTCCAAAGGCAGCCAAACAAAGTCAACCAAATTTCAAGTTTAGATCCCTTGATCAACTTACTCAGTGGCATATACACATGATGTTGCACAGCTGAGTTTGTGGCAAGAAAAAGCAATACAGGATGTGAACTAGCTGAAATTTTGGTGAGTATATAACAGGGAACAAAACTTGGATTTCCTCAGAAACTTAGGAGAAAATTTAGCAGCAAAAAAGGTCACTGTAGTAAAGATGGGATTAAAAAGACAAACTAAAAATTAAGACCTTTAGCAGTGCCAGAACACAATACTGATAAATAATTTGGAGTTATGAGTTACATGTTCAAATTCCTTTTCACTTGCTGCTTATTTATTACTAAAAAGGATTTTATAAAAAGCTTCCCCCAACTTTTTGTCTCACTTATTCCAGGAGCTGATGAAATGAAACAAAATCCACACTTTTCCCTCCCAGGCTCGAGTTCCTCCCATAGCATTCCCATAACCTTTTCTCTTCCACTGTTCAGACTAGAAACTAATATTCTTGGTAGACTTCTTTGAATGCCAGGGCTGGGCTGGCTAATAAAACTAACTCCACACAAGTTATAAAAGATTTAGCAGTAAATCTTCTGTCCTAAAATCTTTACAAAAGTCTGTAATGGTATAAGGTTAGGGTATACAGGGATGGGGCTGTATGAGGACAGAGATATACACAAATTCGTTATATTTAGCTTGCTGACCTATCTCAGTCTTCTGCCTCAAATCATCGTAACTAATTTGTAATGCACAAGAAAATCCTCTTTTCATTATGAATGAAATAATCCTAGCTTAATGTATAAACTATTGACAAGCCTTTCTACAGCACTTCATTTAGGTCACTTTACATTCCATTAATCAGCTCCACAAAGGGATAACAGCTTTGAAATCTGCTTTAGGACTTCATTTGTATTTCCTTTCTCATGAAAACGTTCCTGCTATTATGGATCAGATCACAATAAGGTTTAATCAATCAACTCTTGATGATGCAACAAATACCACCTTGAGCAACCTCCTGCTACATCAACCCCTTGCACAACCAGTTCTCCCGTCAGCCAAAACCCCAAATCAATCCTAAAAATCTAAACACAACAGCACAAAGGAAATAAGATTTCCCTCTGGGGATAGTCGGGTCAGATACACACACACACAGACACAGAGAAAAATAAATATCAAAATTCACATTAAAACAACTTCAATGAGATTTTCCTTCTAGACGAGAAGCAATTCATTTAAATTATTCCTTAGAAAACAAAGCAGAAGAGCAATGCTCCCTTCCCTCCTCCCTGCCCAGCTCCCACTTCCTGGAGCCTTCCTCCTGGCACGTACTTTTTGGGTTCAGCCGAAAGCATTTCCCTCCCCTCGGCGCATCTGCTCTGTGCAGGGCTGCCGAGCTGCGACTCATCCTGAGGAGCGCTGGAAATCCCAGGCTTTAAAAAGCCTCTCGCAAGCCCCTCCTGGGCTGCCGGGCTGCCAGCTCGGCAGCGATCGAAGCACAGCACGGCCCCAGCCAGCCCCACCACCCGCCGCTCACCCTCGCTGGCCGCACCACCGCTGTCCCCAGCGCAGAAAGGTGACTTGGAGCAAACAAATAAACGCTGCACACACCCAAATACCGCACAATTTTAATAATAATACATACATACATACATATATATGTATTTCTAAAAAGGATGTTCACCCAGAGGAGGTCGTTTCCAGGGCACCCCAGCTGGCGGTCTCTGCCCAGCCCATCCCGGCCGCACCCCGAGCCCCTGCGGGCGCCACCACCCAGGCTGGGCACCCTTGGAGAGTCGGGACCTGAGGCTGTGTCTGCTGCCCTGCAGCCCCGAACGGGCAGCCTGGGATTCCTCTTGTGCCAACTCGCGCCCCTGGCCTCTCACGCTTATGCTGGAAGGAGCCTGGCTCTGCCTTCCCTGGAGCCCTATTTTGGATGGTTGGAAAGAGCAGCCGGGCACCTCCCGCCACCCTCCTTCCCCCAGGCTCTACTGGCCGGCCCAGCCTGGCTCCAGGTTTCCCTTTGCACACCCTGTGCTCCATCCCCACGGCCCATGAGCCCCCTTGGCCAGGTTAGGGTGGCTCTGTGAGCAGCAGCATGCCTAAGCCATGGCTGGGTTTCTTGCAAGGGCTGTCAAGAAACGGGGTAGAAAACAGAACCACCTCCCAGCAACTCAACCTGCAATTACCAAAACTTCATTTGCAGGATATGCCTCAACATTCAAGCATTTCCTCTCACAGAGGTGCTTGAATAGCCACAGAAAGTTTAGTGAGCAACAGTGAATTTCTTCCAATTTCACTGCAACTTGTTGGTGGCATGGTTGTAAAGCTGAGCATTTCAGAGGCACCGGAACATGATGAAAAGAGCAGGGATCTGATGGCAGGCATGTTCTTTGAGAGCCTCTCTCTTGCACTCTGGACAGAAAAACATCAATCAGATAGTTAGATTTCTATCCCTATATCATTTTTATTTTCAGTGTATTAATATTTTCCACATACTTGGTTTCAGTGTTCCCCTTTTAAAAGGTGGGAATGGAAAGGATGTGTGAAAATGAGTTTTGTCTGGAGAAGAAAAGGGCTCAAAGTAGTAGAAAAAGGAAGTAGGAACTACAATTTAAACAAAGTTCAAGGAACTTACATGCCCCCTCCATCTAGGGCATGACAGTGGTCGCAGCTACTCAGGAGAATCTGTCTGCCCACGGATTACCCCTTTTAACTGATGATTTTAAAGATAGTAGAAATTGAACTACAGATGTAAAACTTACAAAAATGGTGAACATATACCACAAGGATAATCTGCAAATGCTGGAGAATGCTGCTGAAATTCCTAGACTGGAGGCCTAGATTTCAAAACAAAGTTTACTTTGGCATTTAACAGCCACAGACATGATGAATATGTTAGACTATAATGAACAGTCAGCCAGAACAGAAAAAAAACCACCTATCTGATGAAAACACAACATGGTGTTATGCTTTGTATTATAAAAGTGAAATTATGGTATCATTGTCATAGATAACTTAGACACCAGTACTGTTTGTTGGTCATTATTACTTCATCCTTGGGTTTCATTCCCTACGGAACCACCTTAATTTCATTCAATCATTTGACCTCATAGATTCTGCTTCCCTGCTCTGAAGATGCTCTGTTGTTAGCTGCTGTCTTTCAGCCAGTTGTACCCTGGCATCTTGATGTTTTACCTTTTAGGTCCACCTGTTGACCTGATCTCTGTGATCTGCTGGCTGTAGATCTGTTTGGGAGTGAATTTCAGTTATTTCCATTACTTTGTATGCTCCAAGTTCAAAGCTACCAAATGACACATACATTAGAAATTGTTATAGTTACATTTTTTGGTTACCTTACAACTATTTCCATAAATATTGCCTTTCAGAGGAAAATCTATACACAATATTGGAGCTACCATATAAATTAGTGATAGTTTTAGAATCTGTTGATTTATAATTTGTTGGCTAATAATGTTTCTTATCCCCAGGGCGGTTTAAATTTTGTGAAAGGCAGCAGCAATCACATAAGAAATTATCAGCCCTCTCTAACATGCACAGGAGGGTTCCCATTTTTTTTCCTTACAGAAGTAAAGTACTGGAAATGCTGCTCTCTGAAACCTGAGACCTGAAGAACTGCTCAGATGTCCTTTCTGAGGAACTGTTTTCTTTGCTCATGTCATTCACTGCCACGTCTGCAAGCTGGAGCTGAAACTTCTCTGACAACAAGCCACTAGGTACAATACCTCACACAGCTGGATCAAACTGAACCCTATGTTCTGTGAGATATTGTGATTAAAGATGAGAATTGGACTCCAAGGGAAAAGTTAAATGCCAACTAAAGCAAACTCCTTCATGCTTCAGACTTGTTTAGACAGACAGGTTCTTGACTGACAATTCAAGTTGGCTCCACAAATGACAGTGTTTAGGTACAACTAAACCTCCAGACAGAGGATTACCGAATTCCTGTCCCACACAAGCTCCACTCCTGCTCTCACAGCAAGATTAGTTCTTCATTAGGCCTTTCTATTTCAGCTGTTTGTAATTAATTCTAGCACATAAGAAAATACAGTAAACCAATCAATGGAGTACAACCAGATAAAGTGTTTGGACTCACTGAGCTTTATGAACTGCACTTGCATGCCTTAACTCACTATGTGTTTAAATAAAAGCACTGAAAATCAGTGTCTTAAAATGAGTCACAGAAAACAGACTGCTCAAGTAACTGGAGAAACAGGTAAGGGAAATAACTGGATTAAAAAAAGGTCAGATAAAAATTGCCTGAGACACAGTCAGGATCCAGGCACTAAGTGGCAGCAGTTTTCTGTGTGCAGGTTTAAAGGAACTAACCAAACACTGAAAAAAATGCAGGAAAGAAGTATATGTGGTTGGTGGGGGTTTTTTTTTAGGAAAATGGAGTAGAGTGATTTAGGATGAATAATAGCCCTTTATATTTCCATGACACCTTTCATCCCACAGGCTCCCAAAGCAGTTGGCAAATTTAACAAATTGAAGGACCTTGCCCTCCCTACACTGGAATTATTTTATCTGTCACTAAAGGCATCCCTGCTGGAGCAAAAAGCAGTATGTGTTTAACAGGTTAGATCTATTGTGACAAACATCACATCTCAGCAAAGCCACAGGGAGAGGATAATTGTCAACAGCTGGAACTAGTGCTGAATCCTGGATTAATCAGTTGTTAGAAGAAGTCTGCTAGTATTTCTCCAGTTAGCACTGGTGATGATGACTTTATCACAGCATCTGCAGAGCTGCCATGCCCAGGGCAGGCTTCCTCATGACCCAGCTCCTCTGGGCACCAGCCTAGCATGAGGTGCCTTCACATGCCACAGTCCCCCTCCTTGCAACACTTGAGTGCTACATTCACCAGACAGAGCGAGAGCAGAGATTGACTGTAAACATCCAGGCACGAAAACAGACCCAGTGGTCATCAAGAGACGCTGCACACTGAGAAATGCAGAATCATGGAACAGTTTAGGTTTGAAGGGACCTTCAGAGGTCATTTAGTCCAACTCCTGTGCAATTAGCAGGGACATCTTCAAGTAAATCAGAGCCCCTTGGATGCTTCCAGGTGATTCATCACCTCTCTGGGCAACCTGTTCCAGTGCTTTACTTGCAAAAGACTTCTTTCTTATATATAATCTAAACCCACCACCTTTTAATGAATTAAACAGTCAGCTTTGATCTAAGCCTTCACCAAAGTCATCTTCCTTTCATTGCAGCTGTATTTCTGGCAACACACAAAGTGTCAAAGGTGTCTCACACAAAACAGACTGTTCACATATGCTGCTTCCTAAGGCACATGGGTCTGACAACAGCCTGGCATTTCTGGAAGTCTCTGGACATTGAGGTTAGCAGAGCAGGCTAAATTCAGAAACAGACTACTATCTATAATGGCAAAGGGAGCAGAATTGCACTGAAAAGCTCCTCCAGGCTTCAAATTCAGTGGGATGGGAGTGAGTTTCACACTCCCCTTGTCTCACAGTCACATCAAGGATCTCAGTCCTCTTTCTGTCCAATAATGGCTACTGATGATACACTTATGGCTACTGATGCTATGATCACTGAAGAATAAAAGACAAGGTGAGTACAGCGTGATTATTAAAAAACTATAAACAAAAAAACCCGCCCAAAACTGGAAGAAAAAAGAAAATTCAGTGAAAGCTAAACACATGGCTACTGAACTGGTACATTCTAGCTTTTAAAAGAAAATAAATAAAATTGAAATCCCTTTCCAGATGTGCTGTTGGACCAAAAGGCTGTCAAAGTCTGATGGGTAATCCAGTCACATGTTCATTTTGGGATGGAAGAGAAGCATGTTTGGAAATGTGTTTTGAGCTGTTGAATAACCAACAGTGAAATAAAAAGTGGGGAAAGAATCATATGCCAATGAACAAAATGGATTTATTCAACAGTCCTTATTTTTCACCAGTTTAAAAATAGCCACAAGGTTGATCCAGCAATTATTCTTGGGACTGTTATAAGCTGCTCTGCAAACACTCAATGTCATCCTGCTGAGCTTCTGACAAGTCTAAAAAGTCTCACATAATTCACATGGCAGCTGAAATATTTTAATTGCAAAGGAAAACAAAGTGTTAGTGTGGTCAGGCCAGCTGAGTGTGAATGAAACCATAGAAAATTTAAGGATTGGAAAAACTCTCAAGGAGTTCCTTGGTTGAGTGCTTCTCAGGTAGGGTTAGTCATCATGGACAAGAAACAGTTTTTCAAATACTGAACTTCTATAGTATAATCTAAGCTTTAGGATACAAATGCAGTCAGTTAACGTCAAGGCATGGGTTAGACTTAATCACAGGATTAGAATGCAAATCTTTCTGTTACAGTTTGCTCGTGAGAGACAAAGAAGACCCAGCAATGCTTATCTAGGACACATCTTATGTATAGGTCACTTACTAGCAAAAATGTACATCTGTACAACCTTGACTCTAATTTCTCCTCCCCCACTAACAGAGCATACACCATTGGCAATGATTAAGTGGGCATTTGTCTTTTCTTTCTCCTTCACCTCTACCAAGCCTAGAGAAGATTTGCTTGCTTTCATTCTTGAATTGACACCTGTGGTGGTGGTCCCTGTATGAACAGNATGACAAGCTGAAGGCACCTGAGGTGGTGGTCCCTGTATGAACAGGGGCTTCAGCATAATTCCTATCCCCTTCTCCAAGCCCCTTCCCTCACAGAGGCTGATATCCCTCCTATTCCCTTATTCCACCAGTAGCAATGAGTTACCAGGACCCAGACACAACTTTTTAATCCAGGCTCACCCTTACCCAGAGTCCTTCCCATGGAAAGAACAGCCCAGTTGAGATCCGCACCAAGTCTCATTCCTCAGCTGAAGACATTAATTTTCTCAGGTACAGCAGAGGATTTTTAGCCATGGCTTATAATCTTTATGGCCTTTGAAGGTCCTGCCTCCCAAGGAGAGGCTCCTCAGCCCCAAGCCACAGCCAAGGAATGTTATCTCTGCTGGAGACACAAAATAGCAGGGGAAGAACTACAACTGTCAAATGACCTGAGGGAGGAATTCAACTTCATAATGCTCTGGGGAGACACTCACCTTGGGGACAGGAATCTGGGCTCTTAGTTACTACTCCCAGCACTGCTATGCACCCTCTGGAAAGGCTGTTTGAACCGGAATGGAAATGGACCTGTCCTGGAACAGAGTCCTCAAATCAACATTTTGCTACACCACCAATACTGTAAACTTGCTCAATATACATCTTTTACTTTCAACACTCAGTTTAAAAACACTTTTCATGATACCAGTGTTTTCCACAGGAAAGACATTCTGATTTTTTACTAACTCACAAGTTTTTTTCTTGCCTCATTCAATCACAGAGTTTTGTCCAACAGCTTCTGGAAAAACCCCAGAAGTCACAACTTTTGCTGTCAAAGTCATGGCAGTGACAGTCACACAAATTTTATTGTTGTGGTTTTGTTATCTTTGATATTGAAGTTTTCCATTTCTGGTCAAAGGTGACTTATTTCTATAAACAGAAACATTTTCACACTTTAAATGCTTAAAGCAAAATCCTTTTGTGTAAAAAGCCAGCCTGGAGAATTTCATCCTGGCAGCTGAATGAATCAGACTCCTATCAGTACTTACACAGGTAAGGAGGTTAAAAAAAAAATCCCGAATTTGGTACTGGCTCCCTATTTCAGACATTCTTTTTAAAAGAGACATCAAAACAAAGAATCCCTTATAGGTCTTCAGTTCCTATATGACAAAGGAGGGAAGAATATACTTGAATGTAAAGCAGCTATGACCCACACGTCCTTGAAGAGCCAGAGGGACAAGTGTTACACTCCAGAAGGAATACACATTAGGCAATAGCCATGTTATGCCCTGAACACTTAGCAGAAAGTGCTGTGCCCTGTTAAGTGCTGGCTCCAGGGGCTGCAGCACAGCCCCTAACACGGCTCTGATGGTCCCTGCTGACACGGTGACAGGGGCTCTGTGTGTGCTCCAGGTGATGCTCTGCCCTGGTCCAACCATGGCACTTGGCAGAGCACGGTCAGGGAAGCATGTGTGGTGTGACCTTTCCAAGCTCAGCCCTGCCCTCACCCTTTCAGTGATCAGACACCAGTTCCAGCTCTGCGGGAACCTTCAGTGTGAACCATTCCCACCAGCCACCTCCAAAAGCAGGGGAATTAAAATCCAGGTTCCACTGGAATGATGGGCATGAAATGGCAGTGTGTTTCAGAAGATCTCAGGAGGTACTGTGATTTAAAAAAAAAAAAAATTATTTCTTCAGCCATTTCAGGCCAAATAATCCTAATTTCTCTTTAGATAACATTGACAAAAACACTGGCTGAACCAGAAGAAAAAATGAAATTTAAACTACAAACTTGTTTAAAAATTTGGCTTGAGTCTTGACTTGAATAGCCTGAAGACTCAGTGACAAATATCAAACCTATTGTTGATTCTTACCTCAGAAAACAGAAGCAATAGTGTTCCAGTAACTGAGTTAGATGCATAGTAGTACATGCATTCTGAGGTGAGAAGAAACTTGAATTTCACCACTGCTAGAAAAAGAAGCCATCACTAATACCTTCTGGATGACAATCTGACGTGAATCTGAGACTGGTTTTCAAATGCAGGTGCTAAAAATAAAGGAAAATAAACCCAAATTGTCTAATCTTTCTTTCAAATGAGATCTTCTCTGACTTTTTGTCCTCAAAAATTTCAATGCTGTTCCAAAAAAAAAAAGAAGGAAACACTGTTTGGAAGCAATACCTCAGAGAAAGATTTCATACTTAGATTCACTGGGATTTCCTCCAGAAGAAAGAACAAAAAAATTCATTCATAAAACCCCTGTTCTTCCCTTCACCCAACATTCTCTGGTCTAAAATTCCCTCTCTTTCAGACAGATAATTTCTCAGCTTTCTTGGTCTAATGCCACATGAGTTTCTGTAATCCCTCTCCCATCTGGTACGGAAGTCATCAGGATGCACTTACATTCCTCAGCAAAACAAATATTATTAAAAAAATCCAGTACTTCACTAAAATATTTCAGACAAAACCCCTTTGCCTGAGAGCAGCGAAAGAAGCTGGAGTGGGACTCAGGAGGCTGGGCTTCTTCAGCCAGCTGGTGTCCTCCTTCCCTTTGCAACAGCTACTCCCACAAGTAGCTTCTTTCCCACATTTCTCACAGAAACCATAACACAAATGTACACGTTTCCTGAAAAGGAGACAAAGTTTTGCTTGGTCAAGAAATCATTAACAAACAAAGCTTTGAAATGAGTTTTTTTCCCTAAACATATAGTGAATAAGGGACATCCAGAATGTAAAAACAACTACCAGCTCTAGGGACTTTCAGGAATGGATACTTTTGCCCAAAGCTCAAAACTGCAGGGCAGAGAGAGAATCAGACAGAATAAGATATTAAAACAGCAGAGTAAAAGGAAATTTTTGTCAGGGGATGTGGTGAATTACATAGGGCAACTTAAGGGCCCATTTAGTGTATGACTGAAAGAGGTTTTGTGTTTCTTCTAAACATTTTAAATAGAGGAGGTTGTTTTTGTGGGGTTTTTTTGTTGGTGGTGGTGGGGGTTTTTTTAATTTTTTTTTTCTTCTTTTTAAACCACAATTTTATTTAGAAATACCAGAAAATTTTGCATTAGAACTATAGACAGGTCAAATCACAAACTCTCCATTTCTGGGAGTGCATGCATGCATGTGCAAACATACACACTTTGATAAAAATTAATTTCAATTACAAAATATTTCCTGATATAGGGAACAGTCCTCATTGCTGAAGTTAACTGTACCTTTGCTCATCATTTATTCTGGCAGTTGCAATTTTGAACTCTCCATCCAACTGCTCAGTTCAGGAGAAGGCTGCCCTACAGAAAAAAAACTTTTTTTTTTGTTCTTTCAGAAGCATAAAGGAGAGTTAGATTATAAAGTAAGATGTGCTGCAGTTAAACTCATGAAATATAGCTGCATATTACAACAGATAAACAGTATTAAATAAATTATTGAGTTTCCTTATTCTTGTTAAGCTTTTCCCAACAGTCCCAAGCATTCTCCCCACTTTTCCCCAAATAACACAAAGACTAGGAACTAATGTTATAGGAACTAAGCTACACCCTGCCAACAAGGCACATGACTTTGAAGTTTAAACACTTTAGCAACAACTGTGCTCTTATCCAAACTAATTTACAGATGAAAACAAAGGAGTAGAACAGTGAGAAACCAAACATTCAGAGATGGAAAAGAAAACTAGTTAGACCATCTCTCTTGCCAGCTCCATGAGTCAGAATGGCATATTGCCATTCAGGGAATGGCTGGAACCATTCACTTTTATAATTGGAATACAACAAGTAATCCAGTTTGTTTCAGAGGAATCAAAGCAGACTATAGCAGAATCTGTCAGGCAGAAAGCACAGGGTTGTGAGTTTCCAGGGATGTTTAGAATTGCAGTGCTTGTCCAGCTACAGCATTAAGTTCGGTGTTGCAGCTCTGCCAGGAACCAGCAGCTAATGCTGGGGAAACAGATGTGACACCTCATTCAACATCACAGCCACAGTGTAGCTTTAGAAGTCAAGGAGGGAAAAATTCCTCTGCTCAAACAGCAAGATTTACCATTTGTTATTATTAAATTACAATATTAAATTCATAAGTCACTTCATCTATCTCAAACTTGTAGAGCTGAATAACAGGGAATTTGGATTTGGTGTAATGCACAGGAGAAATATTAAGTTGTTTTTCAGCAAAAGCTGTTGCTACAAATACAGTTTTATTATTCCTCCTGTCAGTTTTCCTTTCAGCCTTTAGTCCTGAGTAACAAATCACTTTTCTTAAGTCATGGAAGCAACTTCTACTGTTATATCACAAGCTTCCATTTGGCTTATTTATTTTTACTAGAGAGCGAGAACAAAAGTTGGTTTACAACACTGATCTTTACACGTGCATTAAAAAACCACCTTTATTGTATTTTCTAAGGAGAGATATTTCAGGGCACAAATCACCAGGATTTGGCCTTTACTTTGAGAGAATTGGCCCTTGTTCTACATCCTTCACTCTGTTCACTTTTTAAATATCTGCCCAACACCGAGCTGTTCTAACAGAATCAGTTAGATTGGAAAAAACCTTTGAGATTATCAAGTCCAACAAACACCACCTTGTCAATTAGACCATGGCACTAAGTGCCTCATCCAGGCATTCCTTAAACACCTCCAGTGATGGTGACACCCCTGCCTCCCTGGGTAGCCCATTCCAATGGCTAATCACCCTTTCTGTTAAGCATTTCTTCCTTATATCTAATTTAAACTTCCCCTGGCACAGCTGACTGCTGTGTCCTCTTGTGCTGTCACTGGTTGCCTGGGAAAAGAGACCAATCCCCACCAGGCTCCACTCTCCTTTCAGGGAGCTGCTGAGAGTGATGAGGTCCCCTTTGAGCCTCCTCTTCTCCAGGCTAAACACCCCCAGCTCCCCCAGCCACTCCTCACAGGACTTGTGCAACGGAGCCTTCATCAGCTTTATTGCCCTTCCTGGGACATGCTCCAGCTCCTCAATATCCTTCCTGAACTGAGGCACCCTGAACAGGACTTGAGACCTCACCAGTGCCAACAACAATCACTTCCCTGGTCCTGCTGGCCACACAGTTCCTGATACAGACCAGGCTGCAATCAGTTTTCTTGGTCATCTGGGCACATGAACCAGCATCTTGAATAGGCCAAAGTCTGCCCTCTGCAGCTGAGGCTGTATCTTCTCCTTTTTCTTCTCTCTTTCAGTGCCTCTTGCTTCAGACCTCCCTGATCCTGATTTGGTAAAATGGGAATATGGCACGCACATGGCATGGCAACAGGGCAGCACCGGGCAAAACCGTGCAGCCTCACCTTTAGCCACGCACTGACTTGCTTTTATTTCACTTAAGAGGCCTCACTGAAGGCACAACATGTTCACTACCATTGTAGCACTTTATAAACAAACCATCAACCAAAGGATTAACTGCATAAACATCTTGTTAAATTTGCTGTCACTATTTCCTTGTGATCTGATGGTAACTGCCTAACTTTTAGGTAACACTAATTATTAGTTTTAACAGATTTGGCAGATTAAATGACTTCTATATCTACTTTCTGGCATTTCTGTTTCCCTGCTTCCTGATCACTGACTTTGTGTTACCTAGAGAGCCTCCTGCTTTCTCGTGAGAATTCTGTAACCTCTTATCTGATCCCACAGCTTCTCTACATCCACCTCATTTAAGAGGTCACCTCTGGACAGGAAACATCAGGTTGCATTGATACCATATTCTTCTGGACATGATAATTTTAAGTGATGTCATAAATTTCATCATGCAGGGAAGATGCATCTCAGGCAGAAATGAAAAGAAGAATTAAAGTCAAAGAAGAGGAGTTGAAGACATCTTTTTTTCTTTCCTTTCTGGTGCAGCAATTACAGCCATTGATCTGGTTTTATAGTTGTTGTATTAAAAGATTTAGTAATCAAAACTCTGAATACGTAGAACTGGTTTTTGATTTAGAAAAGGTAATGATTCGTAATTATTTTTGCTTAAAAGGTAACTCAGGACCCTTAACAACCAAGGTGTCAGCAAACTCCTAATTTTATTTTTAAAAATGTTGTTCCAAAAATATCGTCAAAAAAGTTTTTGCTCCACAGTATGAGAAATATGCACACAGGAAACTTAGCCTGAGATTTAGATTTAGTTTCCAAAACCATAGGTTTTTGGATGCTTATACTGAGAGATAAATTTCTTGGTTAAGGTCAACTGAAGTTAAAAAAGACTCTACTAAACCTTCACTGCTCTGGAGAAAAGGATCTTTGGTAGATTTCAGAGGGAAGTATAAAAGCAGAATTTCTCAGGGTGAGCATGATAGCTAGTGCATGTCCTTCCCATTTTATAGGAAGCAAAGTATTCCCCAAAAGAGACCAATACTTTTCATGAGTTTACGGAATCTCTAAGTTTAACATGTAGATTTATTCTTTACCTGTTGCAGAATGAAAATTAGTTTGATTAAACCAAAGAAGTACCCATACATAAAATTTTAATGTTAACTAAACCAAAAAATTGGTTAAACTTTAGGATATTACTACTGTCAGTAAAAGTCAGATTTCTCAAAATATGATAGCCTATATGAGCTAACAGATTTACATGATGCTTCAAATGCTCAGGATTCTTGCTTAATATAAAGAACAAGGAAAATACTGAAAAAGCTAGTGTTGTTTGTTTGTAAGGTCTAGCATGAAATGGTTTCACATTCCTAAGATGGTGTTACACTCACCTACTGCTTTGTACTCACCCATAGCTCAGAACAGGAACACAGAGCAGCAAGACTCAGCTGAATAAAATGGATCTGTGATGATTTCACTGGGCTATGGAGAACTGCTGAAATTTGATGAACCTGTGAAAGGGGAAGACAATGAGTTATGGAGCACTGGCTTCTTCCATAGTAAAGTGTCTTCCACATTTTGGTCTTAAAATAGTGCCACTATTCCAGAGGGACATTTCAAAACAGAACTGACACCTTACCCTGTGGACCACCCTTCAGAAATGATACTTAGCTAGCTAGCAGATATCCTCCCTTAGCAGAGGGGCTCCTGCAGTAGTTCACATCCCAGTGCCACATTCTTGTCTCCCAGTGCCAAAATGCCATCCAGCCTCACATGAAAATACTGCTGGCAAATCAAGGATAGAATTGTTATAAGCTTAATGCACCTACACTTGTATTAACATGCTAGAAAATATTTAAATGGATTAATTTTTGCAACCATGTTTGCTTGTGTGAAAAGTATTTCACTTTGATTTGCCCGCTTAAGAAGTCTCTCAAGCAATGTTCCAAAATGTACTGACAGATATTTCCTTGATTTAGTCTGTTGCTCCTCTTCACATTTCCTATCCTGGCTAAAAGCTTAAAACATTTTATTCTGCTTCTTAATTATACCTTAGTTAGCAATGCAATGAAAAAAAAAAAGTGTGATGTTGCAGAGATGTAGTAATGTAATCAACATTCAAAGTTTTGCTAAAATCAAGAACTCAGCAAAAGACTGAATACATCTTCAATATATCACACAGAACTAACCAAGAGCTCCCTGTTTTCCAGGGAAGCACAGATTTTATGGGAAATTTACTGTATTAGACTAGAATATTTTTAAAAAAATCAACCCCCCTATTTTATTTCAGGTTGGCTTGTACAGAAATTAGTGTAATTCACTTTCCTAAGCTGTCTGAAATGATTTAATTTCTGGCAGTTAACAAACCAGAAAACTACTTTTCCCTCTGACCCAGAGGGAATATACTGACTCCCATTCTCATCCAGGGATCACGTCACAAATATTTCTCTGCCTGAACTACTTGATGTGTGGGAGCCACAGAAAAGAAGGTGATTCATTTGAAAATTATTTGGTAAGGGAAGAATAGCTATAAGATTTTTTTTTTTTTTCTGAAAGAATGTTTTGCCCTTGGCCACTCCTCCAAGGCACTGAAAATGGGAAAATCTGAGTGAGTAGAGAAGTTAAACAGTGCCTTTCAGTAATTCAAGTCGTGTATTTTACAAACTTTGAAGTACAACAAGATCTTGTTGACATTGACAATACTTCTACATTGGTAAATTCCTGGTTTTTAAGAACTTTGGTCCCCAGGAAAATTCATCCCTTGAAACATGAGGATTTTATATCAGCAAAGCTCTGCATGCAAATACTAGACTTCCTTGTACAGGGGTAAATTCTAAATCCTACTTAGCTCTCATAATAGTCCCCTTCATTCTGAGAGATTTCGGTAGCATGCATCAGGTGGGTGCAATTATTATTCTCCTAGAAATTCTTCTATTAACATTTTCTGCTTATACTTTAAGGTAAAGAACGTTTCCTTACCCAGGCCACTGCTCAATGATACAACTGCAGTTTTCTGGAGCTGAGATGTCCCTGCTGGTCTGCAAATCAAAAAAGTCTTTTAAAGACATTTATCAATCACATCCTGATTGTGCAAACATAAGTCCATGGGGAACCAGGTGGATGCAAAACACCCCTCTGGCAGAGAAGTCTTGCCCTCTTAAATTCATTTTTCCCAGGCTGGCAATTGCATGGAAAGCACCATGGAGAAAACAAAACCAAGCCACACCTCAGAGCAAAAGCAGCTGAGCATCTTGAATTTCATTGGACCTGCTGTTCACAGTAATGACTCAAACCCAAAAAAAATCTTTTGTAGTGTTTCTACTGATATCCAAATGTTCTGCAAAGTACACTCACTGGTTTAACCACAAAGGGGCAATGAATTCCCCATTCCAGCTCAGCAAAAACTTATGTGATCAAAAGGTACAAAACCCATCAAATTACTTCTGGTCCCATTTTCCTCCCCATAATATAAATCTGGCCACATCAAAACAACCACATCCCTGTTGCACTGATGACCCTCCTGAGACTGAGCTGTCATTCATATACCACTAAGTCAAACCTGTCAAACTGTTCTATGACTGCTAAGCTAAGACCAAATGACTGCACCAGTGGCCCCTGGGCTCTAACAAGTGGAAAATAACATTGATCTTAATCAGATCAGACACCAGCTTCTCTCAACTCTGTCCCAAAGTCCATTTGATTTCATGCTTCATTATAAAATCAATTAATTGTTTCATTGCCTAGTCATTTTATCTGCTTCTTATGGAATATATTGTGTTGATATTCAAAAGATAGCAGGCAGTCAGGATATTTTGTATTAGCCACACACAGTAAAGAACGGAAAACAGCATTATTTTTACGAGACACAGGACATGTAAACCAATGCCACGAATGATTTCACCAGACCATCCAAAGCAGTGTGATCAATTGTACTGGCCAGGGGGCCTTTCCTGAGTGCCTAAAAGCCCTGCTTTCACAGGGCCTTCACAACCTGTGACAAGGAGACAAGTGCCAACCACAAATCCCTCCTCAGCACCACCTTTTGCTAGCGCACAAGCACTTCCCAGCACTCTCTCTCCTCAGAGCTGAAAGCAGAAGCATCTTCAGTGCAGTAAGGTATTCTGGAAACTGAAACTAAGCATGAAACACCAAATTAATTAGTACACACATTACAACATGCTGGACATGTGGAAAAGTTAGGCCACGATGAGGCTCATTTGTGGCTGTGCTATAGTGACTTAATTTTCTGCGCAACTTGTAAATGTGAGTGGACATTCATGGAAAATGGAATCATTCACTCAAGCATGAGTTTCCTAATGAAGTTGATTTTAAAGGAAGTTATTTATAGTTTATTCTATCTAGCTTTTCATTTACATCTAGATTCAGTAAAGCACTTAGCCATGATGCATTTAAGTTCAAGATGCAGCTCCATGAATATATAATTAGAAACATTCATTTCAGACAAATGGGATTCTAACATTAGCAATGAGGGAAAGGAGTTGTTAGGATTCAACCCTACCAAAATATGCATATATTTTTCCCCCTGCAGAGAGTATTTGCAAGGGATGTGGGCTGGAAAACTGCTTTTCTGATTTTATATTAACTTTTGTTCCCATTGCCATGGACATATTCCAAAGAGTAATACGCCTTAGCCTTCCTGATTAAATGCTCCTATAACAAATATTTTATTTTTTATCTTGGATTTAATTATGTATAGTTTTATTCAGTATTCCTCATGCCTACTCCTTGATAATCTGTCACGTTCTCTTCTTCTGTGATTTACAAATATTCTTTGGAAGTGGCACAATGACATTAAACTTGCCCTACTTTTGAGGTGTCAATAATTGACAGGAGCCTATCTTGCAGCTCTTCTGAAACCATTCTTTATTCATATCCAAGCTGTAGCAGCTGCACTCAGAGCTGAGCTGCGCCCAGAACACAGTATCCCACTTGTGACACTGACCACAACTAATTAGTTCAAACAACTTTCAAAGGACTTAAAAGAGGCAGATAAAAAATAGCCTGCTGCCTACAGAATGACTTTTTTCCCCTTTTAACTCAGAGTAGATTTAGGTCTCCTCTCACATTATTATTTTATTTACTTGATATGATGGCAGCTTTTGATGGTGGAATAATTTCTGAACTCATATAGTGTTTTTTTGAGTCCTAAAGCCCTGTCTGTGTACAGAGCACGTGCAACCACACTTGGGCACTCACAAAGGCATCCCACTGCCTCTGTCAGGCAGGACATCTCCTGCCAGTCAATCTGACCAGTCCCAAGGACCTGGCTCCAGTCTGGCAAGATTGGCCTCCTGCCAATCACAGAAATGGCTGGAACTACAAGTGACTGGCTGGCTTTCAACAAGCCAAGTAATATTTACCCAGAACACAAGTATTCAAGGCAGTAATATTAGTCTCAAATCAGCTTCCAGTACCTTATATTTTAGGTGTTCCTCTGTCATTTACACAGAAGCAGCTGAAGTCCACAGTGTTTCACATCCTCCCTGGTAAGTCTGTGTCTGTTGGCCAGGGTCTCATTTCTATCCATTTCTGACATAAAATGAAAGTGATCCTGACATAAATGTCGCATTTCTTGTAGCTTCTTCTCTACCACTCTGTTCTCCAATGCCAGCACAAGGCCCCAGAAGCTGCATTTACCTGCATTGCTTACCTGAGAGAAATTCCCTGAATCCAACCTGTCAGGCCACTGAAAACCCCAAGTGTGTAAGCTGAGGTCCCATGGAGGAAAACATCCTGCAGCAGATGTGTCCCTGTCAATGTCAGGGGCACACTGCAGTGCCTGAGGGCTGCCAGCCTGCCTTTGAGGGACACCAGCTCACATCCAGCCTCTGTTCTGACTCTCCAAGGCTCCTGGTATGTTTGGCACGTTGACTACAGCCCTACCTACCATGCAGGAGTGGTATGTCAGAAGTGGGAGGCAGGAACAGTAGTAAATTCCAGCTGGGAACCATTGGAAAACACAGTCTGAAAGAACTGGTCTTACTCTGAACACCTGAGACTAGATAAGCCAATTTGGCAAGTCCTTAGCTTGTGCAAGATGAAAACTATTCTTCTGGAATGAGGATAAGCAAACACTTGGACTCACCAAATTACTGATAGTTTACATTGAATTAGGAGGGATTTACTAAGTTTCTTTTTTATTATTTTTTTAGTATATGTGCTACTAGGAGAAATTTTTATTTAAATATCAATTTCCAATATTTCTCTGAGGCATTGAGGTCTAACATAGCTGGATTACTTATTCAGCACTCTTTGATCTCTTTGCTTGATCAATACTTATCTCTAGAAATAAATTAAAATATTTCTTCTGGTAAATCTATTTACAACACCACTTTCATGAACTGTCATCAGGCTGAATATATACAACACTCAGAAGCTGAGAATCACATTTCGTCATGTGTATCATCCATAATAAAGTGAAACTTTGTTTCCAGGCTCCTGCCCTCACTATTTTGGAATCAAAGAGTGATTCAGGACTCACTAAATAACCCTCCCATCCTGTGACTGGCAAGAGAGTCACTAATTTCAAACCAAGAAAAAAGGCCACTTTCAGGACTGTGGCCCAGGAGGGAAGAGGAGGGGAAAAAAAACCAAACAAAACCATGGGTCATAATGTCAGTGATTTTAACATCGATGAACTGTCTTCTCTACTCAATTTATGAAAAATTAACATCACCATTTGGCACTGCAAGGATGTAATGTAGGAATAAGTGGGTTTACGTCTAAATCATGAAGAGGCCGTGTTGTTTCCACATTTCTGTAGTATTCAAAAGTTCTATGCTGAGTGCTGAGAGGCCACATCAAGTGTGTCAGAAAAGGAGATTGTACAACACCTTCCTGGAATAAGTCCTACATGTGCATAATTTACTTAGGGATTCCAACTATGCCCAGAGAACAGCACAAGCCCACAAACAGTTTAAGATTCTTGCTTCCAGTGAGTGTGAGTGTACCTTTGCCAACTCCAGTCACAATTCTGGGCATCCCAGTATAAGAAAGATGTGGAATTACCAGAGTGGGACCAGCCTAAGGTCACAAAGACATCTAAGGGACTGGAACCTCTGTCACATGTGGAGAGGATGAAAGAGCTGGGACTGTTCAGCATGGAGAAAAAAGTAGATATACAGCAAGACACATGAAATTCTATCTTCCATGTTCCACCAAGGATACACCACTGAAACTGTGAAGGTGGTAAAACACAGAAAGAGGTTGTGGAGCCACTGAAAACCCAACTGGACACAGCCCTGAGCTGCCCCTGCTTAAGCAGAGTGGCTTGACTAGTAGATCTCAAGACATCCCTTCCAACCTAAACTACTCTACCATCAGCACCATAATCTGCAGCAGCAACACTATAAAGTTATTTTACTACTGCTGTGTTCCTGCACAAGTAACATAATTTTTGGGTGGTCTGTAGTTCTCATTGGGCTACAAGTAACTCCAAATAGCTCCAATTGATTACCCTCTAGTTGGGGATAACATGAGAAAATGAGGTCAAAGATAGCTTCAGCAATGGAACAAACATGTCATCTGCTTTAGTGGTCAGCTGAAGTGTTTGCAACCAAAGTCATACAAAAGGCAAATCCTCTTCCCAGTAACTTTCTGTGCTAAAAGAGATAATCCTTGCATTGCCTGTGATTGCTTTCAATACAGTTTTCTGCTTAGGAGTAGAAGGATCTATGCAAAATCTATCTTGTGAAAAAGTATCAACTGTGCTACACTTTGAGAATGTGTACTAAAATTTGTTACTTTTATTTTTCCCCCAAAGAATGAAAATAAATGCATTCCTGAGCGAGTAACTAAACCAACAAATGAATTTCTGAAGGTGACGAAATTTTACCTTGCTTTCAAACACTAACGTGCACATAAAGCTACTTCCAGGTAAACTCTGACTGTACTTTTACTCCAGAGCAGTGTGCTGTGCCTCAAGGAGGGTCCTTAAAAGCCTTTTTATCAGAAGGTAAGTGGATCCATCTCAGGTTAGAAAGAGAAATGTCAATTTTCAGCTTCTACTGGGGATAGAAACCTCCTCAGACAAGTCAGAAAACAGGGATCTTTACTTCACTAGCTGGATTTCATAAGCTGTGGACTCTTCTCATCTCCTTTATCGTTAGAATAATGCTTGATTATGGTAAGAGATCAGCAGTACAAGGTGTAAGCAGACAACAGAGTTCCTCTTGCTTTTATAGCAACTTTCTGAAATGAATGTAGATCTTGAATTTCAGCTACTTCCTCTACTTCAGCTAATAACTCATCACCTTTTAAAAATTTGCAAAGTATGATATATAAAGAAAACAAAGTTACATTCTTTCATACCACGGTAAAAAAAAAAAAATCAGACCTCTCCAGTGATTTTGCTATTTCTTTAGAGGAAAACCAGCAGTGTATTACTGGAAGCCTGTACATAAGCAGAGTTTAAAAAGTGAAAGGGACTTAGTAAGTTTAGCAAAAGTTACCCAAGTTTGGCTTGGTAACTATTGCTCATAGTATCTATTGCTCATGGGCTGCTGTGCACTCAGTTTTGATGCTTGGCATAAAATAGTATGTCAAAGTGCCAGCAGTAAAATATCACTACATAGGTCACAACATCACAACGATGTGCAGGTAAGAAATAATCTTAGTTATAGAAACAGTAAAAAAAAAAAAAAAAACAAAACAAAAAAAAACCCACAAAAAAACACCAAAAACCAAACATCATGGAGAAAGGGACAACTTAACACAGGTACTTAAAATTCTTTGAAAAAATTAATCTGTTTGCTAAAAAAACCACTTACTGATAAAGATGATGTTGCAAAAGCCTTACGGTTACAGCACATATTTTGGATAAACATCAAAAAACATGTAGTTCAAGCAGCCTATGTCTTCCTACAATTTTATGAGGATAGACAGAATAGCCCAAAATATGTTCAAAACAAGTTTTGGATGTTTACTTCAACATCCAAAGATTTTTTCCCTTCTGCATTAGACAGTGACAAAAATATCAAAGCCTACATCAGGACAGAGCTTAGCCTTTTTATTCAGTGAACTTCCAATTTTTGTTTTGTTTCTCCTTCTGCTAGCAAAGCACATGAACCCAAACCCAGAAACTTTTCTGTCGAAGTGCAATTGTACTTCTCTCATCCTCTAAGTCATTCAGTGCTACTCGCAGCAAACAGGAAGAGGGAACTGCTCTGCAAATACTGCAGTTTGTCACTAAGACTTTCTGTATTTTGAAATCAACAACAACAAAAAGTTCTATAAATTTAATGACCAAGTAAGTGTTGACCCTTTATAGTGTCACAGTGATAGTATAGAGTTAAAAATTATTCTCGGGAACTGCAAACAGAGTGGGTACAAACAACGAAGCCTAGGACACAGTGTTAGCCTATGCTATTGTTCTAACCAAGTCAAGTATGAACCTAAATCCGGGTGGAAAATCAAGGGAGAGAGTAAGTGTGATTTTGTGATAGTAACCAGGGTAAAATAATTAAGGGAAAATATTGGTTGAGGTATTAATTTACGCGTTGATTTACGTATGTATAANCGGGAGACTAAGTGTGATTTTGTGATAGTAGCCAGGGTAAAATAATTAAGGGAAAATATTGGTTGAGGTATTAATTTACGTATTAATCTACCCATTGATTTACGTATGTATAATATAAAACTATAAAAACTACAAGCGTTTGTATGACCAGGGAGCACAGATCTGGGTCTGAGACCCCTATGCTCCAGCACGTAATAAAAGCACCTGCATATACTTGCCTCTGTGTGATTATATGTTTTCCCAACGCTAACAACAGTCAGCATTTGCTGGGTGGATGAAGTCATTTATATGGCAGCATTTGTCAAAAGTTGGAGGTTCTCTACTAATTTAAACTCCTGAAAGTCTGCAGAAAAGGACAAGAGCAAATAACTGAAGTAACAGTGGCTATTTGAAAGTCTTAATATCTCTCAGAGACTGTTATGCCATCTGTATCTCCTGAAAAGAGCATTGGAAAGAGAAGGAGAAATAAATGTTTTCACAATATCATGATTGACAGACTACCAAGAACTCAAAACCAGAAACCTCCTAGGAATACTCACCAGACAGAAATCTTGATCATTTTGGGCTTCCCTTGATAAGGCAATAAAAGTACTGATACTGACCTTGAAAGTCCCATCTCTGGAAAGCTTGAGGCATTTCACATTATTTTCTCTTATGCTGAGAAGAAATGAAGGCAAGTCCAGGAATCCTGACAGAGTAAGCTCTGGTCTTCATACGAATTAAATCTCAAATCACCAAAGTTGATGAATAATTTTGCACAGGTAGAAAACAGAAATTCAGCTGGTTTTATATTAGTTCATTTTAGCCTGAAGAGAATTCCTCCAGCTGTAACTTTACTGGGTGCCATCTCTGCCACTCTGGAGACTGTACCATTATGAATAAATACCTCTGGTTGCTTGCTGCTGATGGACACGTCTACCCAATGTACCAGGCACTTAATAACACCTCCAAATACGTCCCCGAAGCTAAAATGAGCACGTTACTAGAAAAGACAGTATTTTTTCCATTTTGTCTCTACAGAGCAATGTGAAGGGATAGTGCCATGATGCTCTTTTCTCTCATATTGACCACCATGCCTGGTTATCAGAGTTGGAACATGGAGCACAACTGCTGCTGGGAACGGCCTTTTGATCCAGATCACCCTTCCAGAACATGCTGCCATGGCCATTTGAGGCTCTTTGGCACCTGAGAAAAAGGAAAAGGGCAAACAACCCTCCGTTTTCCAGTGCTGCAAGAGGAGAGCCTGAAGCCAAAGGCAGATCCCTGTTGCTCTCCCTGAAGAACTTCTCCCAACTGATTCACATTCTGTTGTGCCTGGTTGTTGTTAATTTTTAATTAATTTCATAGTTTACCTCTGTCTAACATCAACAAATGCTGGGCTCCTTCCCATCCCACTGCACTTTAAATCACTAAACAAAAGACACTGCTTTGTTCTCTGGGCCTGCATCTACTGTAGGGAAACACAAAACAAAGATAAAAAAAGTAAAATATTTATAAACAGCTTTAGAAATTGCCTCCAGGTCTCTGCCCCTAACTCTACACTTCTTTGCTTTCTATGGGCAAACGAGGAGTGCAGCTGCCTACCACACACAGTTCCCTGGGGATTGCACCATGAGCTTCATGCCACTGGAAGCAAGCACCCTTAAAGACATGGCTGCAGGTCTGAACACAGCAGCTCCCCAGAAAAGGATGTGAAAGAAAGGCTGAGGCCAAGGATTGTGCTGTCAGTTCAGGGATTGCACCATGGGGCAGGGCAGCATACGTCAGCTGAAGTCCCTGAGAGCCCCAGCTAGACAGAAGTGTCACCTCACGCTGCGTGTGGCTCATGCACAGCACAGTCACATCGTCTGGCAGCACAGGGGTGGAGCTGCACTTGTGTAACAGCTTCAGAAAGCACCAGAAAGATGAAAGGAGCAAAGAGCAGAGGAGACTAAACTGCTCTTATCTACCTACTTTACTTTTTGCATAGCCAGTATAAATTCAGAAAAAGAACACATGAGTAACTTCTGCTTAAGCACCTCAGACTATTGCTTAATTCAGGGAGGAGGAAAAACAGCTAGCAATCCAAATGGGAGATTATTTTTATTTTGGGAACATGCAGTGTCCTTTTCTCCTTAAGCACAAAAGAACAAATAAATCATTTTCCTGCTCATAAATTCAAGGCAGCTTTCTATTCTGTTAATCTTGTAATAACTTCCACACTCCAGCTTCCCTGGTTTTTGAGTGCAAATTTGTTTCTGGTGCACAAAGATTTACCCTTCTTCCTCTTGTCTCTGTAATAAGTTCTAAGAACTACCTGAGTCCACTGGCATTAATTCTTCCTGAAAATTTCTCCTTAATCAAAAGAATCCAGTGTTTTAGCTAGACAAGTTAATTTGTCACCTGGTATTTTTAATAGTTTTTTTTAATACATATTATATTTCCTCTAACCTCTTTCATCGTACCGAGAGGTGGGCCGGCTGTAGAACTGGCTAAGTTCTGTCATCTGGATAAAAATGCAAGCATTCCCTTAGTGAATTTATGTTGGATTTACCAGTATTGGTTTCCATTTTGACTAGAGCAGTTGGTGCTGGAAAGCCACTGCTGGAGCCATGGGGCAACATTAAGGCTTAGACATTGATCTTCTGTCCCACTGGCTTTGACAGATCAGCCTCACATACTTCTGGGAACAGAAGACTTCTCCTATAGCAATAATTCAGAAAAGAAAAAAAAAATCACAAACAAAACCAAACCAACCAACAACACCCAAATCCAACCAAGTTTTTTAACCACGTTCTTTTTAATCCACTTTCGTTTCCTTGAAAACAACTGTGATATCTAACAACTTGTTTTGTGGAATCAAAGGATGGCATGAAGAGATTGATTTCTTTTTAAGAAGTCTCAAATTTCAAAATGTTGAAGTGAATGATTTCTGCTCCTTCATCCCTCCAAGTTCATATCTGTAAACAGGTCCTGTGCCTGCTCAGGGCTCCTTGGGGGCTTCCTAGTGGGACCATCTGGTACTTGTACATGAGATGAAGGGGCTTTATGCTTTTGAGAAGGCTTCCCTTTGAAAGCTTTTATTTGCTTGTTAAGTAACACATTTGTCTAATGTTATCCCTGCTGAAACTGATGTGGATGGAATCAGGCAGACAGCACATGTTACATTACATTATAAGTCTTAACATTTCACTAATTGCATTGACCTACTTCTGTGAATCAGATTATTCTCCTGCTCATAAAGCACATCTGATTCTTTTACGTAGTTGTTCATGCAACGTGATACAATTGCAAAGGGTCACAAGTGGGTGAAACCTCATGATTTATCTATCCAATGTAAGCAGACAGCATCTCCAGCTTTCACCAACACTCTGACCACGTGAACAAAATCAGGAACAAAGCTCTCTTATCTTCTGCAACTTGAACAGTTATTTATTTCTTAACTTTTCCTTCCCTTTTAAACAGAGGTAACAAAACATTAATTGAAATTAGAAAAGCAGCTGATCGGCTCTGACTTGGCCTTGTGGTTTTTCATTTCCATGACAAGTCTCTGCAGGATGTAAAGGGAAACAAAGCTTCAGTACAGAGACCTCAGATGGGTAGGGGTCAGCCATCAGCTGACATACCAAGGACCTCCATTCAGTGTCTCTGTGCTGAACTGCATCTTCTGAATAGATGAGTCCTCTGGCTATTCATCAAGAATTTTTACTTAATTGTCATGTATGCATGTAACTCCCTATGAGCTGGGAAGAGTATCATTGCTCCTCTGCTAAGGCAGCAAAGCTATTAGCATTCAATAAGGTAACTGGGTTTTTAAACCTTGGCCAGTTTCTCATAAATAGAAGTGCTAAGATAAAGCAAATAGTCTGCCAGCTAGCTCAGGACTGAGCATTACTTACATGAAATGCTGAGCCAAATGCACTAGAAAAGGTAATTCCAAGTGCTGCAACTAAATTATGATCCTGCCCCAATTTCCAATGGCAAAACAAGTGCCTGAGATGAGAGCCCACAAGTCCTTATGCCAGCTTCACTGGATTTTGGATCAGGGTCTCTCATATAAAACCACCTGTAACTCTGCACCTTTCTAGTTATGAATAAAGCCAAGACCACCACTTCTGAACACGAAGAACTGTGTCTAACAGACTGCTCCTCGTGGCTCTCCATGCAGAAACTTGAAGATGAATCTTTCAGCTGATGCTTTTCACTGTACACACAAAAGCTCCCTGCTGCCAGAAGCCGAGGAAAAAAAAAGTTATCAGCTAAACTTAAAACCCCAAAATTGCAGGCTTGTCTGTAGTTGATTGCTTCTCTAAGCTGCTCTGCTTCAAAAGCAAATCTCATTATTGCTGGTGTAATGATCTCATTGATCATTAAGCATGGCCTTTTACAAGAGCTACAGTAACACTGGAAGGATATTTGATTAAGAATGGATCATTTCTTTTAAATGTATTTGTGACTCTTCTGTATATTTTTAACAAAATATCATAAAAAATGTAATGAATACATTACTTGCTCTGCATGAGCAGAGCAAGCTGCATGTGTAGAAACATGCTTATATTGACACAGATGGTGTTTTAAAATACACTAACCTTTCCATTATATTTCAAATTAGGAAAAAAAAGGGCAACAGAAACATTAATTCCAAATAAACTTTAAAGGTGTCCACTTTTCAAAAAGAAATACCTGGGTATGTTCAATATTCCCCACAGTATTTCTTTGGTCAAAAGTGTTTGTAAACTTAAGCTGCACAAGTCCGACATTAGGTCTTTCTGAAGGTGTACTTTTGTGGCTGAATTTACTGCTTTCTAAAAGAGAAGGCAAATTGCTGAGCTCTATTACATATAAACATAAGAGACCAAGTGCCTTTGCTGCATTTGCAGGTCTAGCATTTTGCAGGCCTAATATCCCTCATTACGTGGCTTAAAAATGATGAAACTTGTAATTATTCACTTCCTGTATCTTACACTAAATATTAGTTTGCTCAAGTCTCTAATAGCAGCATAGTACTGTAATTTAAAAAAACCAAAAAAGCAAGGCAGAGGTAGGTGAGGAAATTACTAAGGAAGTGAACATGATGACTATATCTAAGTTTACAGTGAAACTTCTGAGTTGAGTGGATTTCTTCTCTTGAACACACATGTAGGTATGTTCAAGAGAACTAACTGCAGGTTACCAGTCTTGATAAGATGGCCACGTTTTGTGAAGTGCAAAAGTGAACTCACCATAAAAAATGGTTGGAATTTCCTTCCCAGCAGGAAAAAGCTGCACTGTGGCAATGTGCTTACTTCCATTTCAGCTCTGGGGAGTTACTTTTCCCAAAGCAAGGTGTCAGGAATTGAGGCTGTTTCTCCTGGTACATGCAGTAAGCAAGCTATCTCACCACAGAGACCTGTAAAAGAACATGGGCAACTTCATGAGATGCTACATTTTGTTTAAAACCTTCTGCTTAACTATCAGTTCCCAGGTACAAGGTGGAGCAGCAGCTGGGAGAGAAGAGGTGGGGAAGGTCTGGCCACGTGTCAATAGGCAGAGTGATCCCTCAACACGTAGGAGTCACGGGGCAGGAGATCTGCCTGGAGTGAACTGATCCCCTAATAGCCTGTGAATGCCCTGAAAGGGACATCTGCTGAACTAAATCTTGGATTTAAATTTAATCCATATGAGTTCCTCTGCATTTATCTAGGGCTTTCAAACCACTAGGAGAGCTCCCATAATGACCAAGAAAGGCAATGTGTGATTGACTTTATGTCCCCACTTCCCTGTGTAAAACACACAGAAAACATCCTTTCACTGACTTGGTGACTCCACACAATTGCCAGGTATACATCCACAGAGTTGTCCATGGGGCTCAGCTGACCATGAGAAACCTGGATGTTGCTCCATGACCAAAAGACAAATGGGCAAGAGGTCAACTGCTAAGTCCTGAGACACCTGACTGCAGCTCCTGGCATTAAAGTGCCCCTGCTGCCATTCCAAGGAAAGGTGTTGGACATGAATGGATGATTTTTCACCCAGGTTTTATACATGCTTCATTTACTACATCACAATCTTGACTGGTTTGCTCTCCCATCCCTGCAGTTTCCAGAAGCTGGACAGAGGAGAAAGATGCTTTAGGCAAAGAGCCTCATGTAACTGATGGATACACAGTCCCAGCCTGACTGCTTCATCAAGCAGTTCAGCCAGTTTTTCATCCCATCACCAGCAGCTGTAGGCCAAAAGGGCAACAGAAAGGGAGAGCTTAATCTGTAAGAAATCATTAGCAAATGAAACCGAGGGTAGATCAGGTCAGTGCATTACTAACTTCATTATTTTGAAATTGTATGCACAAATCACTTCCCATTTTAGAAAGCAGAGAAATTTCTTTGATAGTTCACATGCATTGAGCTAAATCTGTCAGAAAGGAAGAATTATTTTGTCTTTAGGAGAGCCTACTCCCTGATCATGTAAAAAGCCGTACTCAGCTTGAGTAATAGGTGCTCCTGAGAACAGCCCCTGTAAATCCCACTGTTTGCATACCCATGCTCCTGACAGACCCTGAGGTGCCCAGCGCAGCAGTGAGGGGAGGGAATAATGCCTGCTTGTGATGCTTGCCCTGAGTGCAACTTCCACTGCACAGGGGCTGAGTTACCCATTCAAAACAGGAAGTAAAAAACTTGGTCCCAGCACACTCCTGTCAGAGGTTGGAAATCTTTTCTCCCTGATCTACATTAAAGATTTCCTACAGCAAAGGGAAAAAGGGGGTTTCAGTACCTTGTCAGTCACTGAAGGTATAATTGTAGCACAAAGGAGTACTTTTGTTTCATACCAACTCAATGAATGGAACTCTTAGAGCGAAGGTGCAGTTTTAACTCATTAAATGGCTCACAGAGAAAGCAAAGGTTAGATGACCAGTGTGCTCAGTAATGCTTTACCATGTATTTTTACTGGTAACCTTGCCAAGGTAGGAGTAAACTGCTGTCTGTTGAAAACAGTTCCTGGAGAATAACACCTTCTGCTTCCCTTTGAGAAGGTTGAGAACCAGATCCCACAATATGCTGCTGCGTTCCGCTCTCTGCTCCAAATTAAAACAAAACAAAACAAAAGGCCTAGTTGCTGAAAATTTGCAAACATTTATAAAACAAGTCTGTTTCAAATTCCATTTGCTTTAGAACCACAAACATTCCTTCAGTTTTCTGCTAATGAAATGAGGAAAAAGTCTCAAACTGCTTCTCTGCAACTGAAGGAACTGTTTTAACCTGTACAGGCTGCTTTATCAAAAGTCAATAATTAAAAACTGATGAAATATGGTATAAGAGCACTTTAAACTTTACTTTTTGGGATGCACTTGAAACCACCACCTCCAAGGTGACATTCTGGAGCAAAGGAATACTAAAGCAAAAATCTGCAACCAAGGCAAGTCTAACAGCATGGAAGTGCCACCACCAAGGTAAGCCTCAGCAATTTGGCTTATCACTCAGTCTACATCAATCCCAATTAAAAGACATTTTGGGGTTCTTTTCATAATTTTTTTTCTTAACTGTTAAGGCTGTTAGTTTGTGAAAACTCAGCTGTTGACATGAGGGAAAAAATGTGTTACATGAAAATGAGGTGACCCGCAGCAAATGATTAAGAATGTGATCTATCACCTCATGCCAGGAGAGAGTGCTTTGTTTAGCACCACTCCCTCCACCTGCAGGGAACAAACACACAATTGTTTATTGAAAAAAAGTGAAGAAAGCCTCAGAGCAGATTTGTGTGGTACTCATTGGAGTACAGCATCAGAAATCTCTGCTCCAATTCTGCTGCATTCTGGTCCTGTGCTCATAGGAAAGCAAAGCAGAACGACATCAAATGGACTTTGCTAAGGTCAAAGTACAATGAAAAGGAGAAAGAAGAAACAAAGAGAAAAACACAACATCTACTATAGATGAGAAGTAGCAAAACGACAGCTGTAACTACTAACATGCATTACTCACAGACAGTTTGAACGAATCCTTCGACACTGATAGCATAAAAACCCACCCACCAACACAAATCAAAACCCCAAAACCATCAACTTAAAGCATGCTTGGTTCTTTATGTAAAAGGCTTAGGAATTGGGGGGTTTTTGGTACTGGTGGTGGAGGGTTTTGGGGTGTTTTTCTTGAGTTTTACATCTGACTCTCTATTTGCAGCTATTTGAGACATTGCTCTATAACTAGATGAAATAATGGGAGCTTCACATTAGTTAGAAATAATCTACGAAAGACATTACCTGGCTTGTTCCGCACATTTTACATTTAGAAAACACACCCATCATCTGACTCAATTCCTCAGCGCCTGCCTTCATTATTACTATTATATAGATTCAAATGGCACTTTATCACTTTAAATTTGCTTTGACCGCAAGCCAAGAAATTCCAGCACTCAGTACGCTCTGCTAGCCCCAAGTCATCAAACTCGCTTGTTATCAGGCGTGATGCAGATACCGCGAGTGTGTGAGACGGGGGAGGAGGAGGAGGAGAGTCATGCAGGCGGTCATGGGGAGGGAGCGGTTTGCATATTAACAACCCGAGCTCCAGCCCCGCTGCCTGCTCGGGGTCGGCGCTCAGAGGGACTCTCCGCGCACCGAGGAGGGACCGCGTGTCGCCGCACCGGAGTGAGTTCTGTTTCGGCTTCGCTACCGCTGCAGCCTGGCTCCTCTCTTCCCCCTTGCCTCTCCTGATCCTACTCTGCCCTCTCTAGGCTGCCGCTACAGTGTGGGCGGTCAGTCTGTCAAACTGTGTAGAGCAAGTCCTGAGAGCCTTTAATGTTGAGATTTGTTGGGTTTATTCAGCCTGATTCTCTGAGCGGTGCTGCCGGCGGAGCGGAGCTCCGTACGGTGGCTGCAAGTCTAAGTACTCCATCTATGCACCCTCTTGGCTACTTACAGGCATCTTTAAACTGTGCCTGCTGCACTTAGGACGTCTGTACAATCACATGCACGGCCAAAGCCAGACTGTACTCAAAATTGTGAGCTGCTTTCCCAGAGGCAAACAGGCAGATCACTGGGCGGTTGTAGAAGCAAGCCCCTGCTCCTCGTCAGAGCCTTGCGCAGTCTGTGCTGAGCTACTTTAATAATCAGGCTACGTGTCAGGGTACTTGCCAAGGAAATGACAACCTCATCAGCAAAGAAATCAGAGTGAGAAGGCTCTGGGCGTTCTGCAGGGAGTTTTTAGTAAGCGAAAACCCATTTCAAACCAATATTCCATTAGATGTAAAGGCTGACTAAAATGCCTTCACTTACATAACCAAGCTATATCTGGGCTAATGTCAGAGAAATTAGATGAATTTTAAGCGTCACCAACCAATTATTCTAGGTCATTTTTGTGCACTGTTCTGTTCATTTTTCAAATTCCTGTGTTCTAAACCAATGGATTGACATACTCTGGTCCTAATTCCCACCATCATTCTATAGAGAAAAAACCTCCTGCATCTGCTTCCACTCACTCCATTTTTCTCCTAAAAGTCGAAGGTATTTTGTTATTTGTTTTTTACTTCTAAATTATACTCTAAATAGCCACTGAGGACTTCTTTGCTTTCGTTGTAACTGCTGTCATTTTCCTATAGACATAATCCTCCCACACACATTTCCTCTGTTAAAAGCCGTCTCTTGCTCCCTGTTCATTTCAGACTATCCAAGCAAACAAACCGTAGCTATAAAGTATCTTTCCTGGGCTTCTGTACTCTGTACAACTGTTTGTAAACACTAGTACTTTTATACTCAAAGCTTGCAACGCTTGTAAAGAAAAAAAAGACACAAAGGTCTTTTTTAAAGTTTACTTTTGTTCATTGTTTTGTTTTATTTAATCCAAAATAGAATCCACCTCTCCCTAAAAACGCGCACATTGTGTAAATTACCCGCTGCTGCAGACACTCATGCCTAGGCACACAGTCAAATCTATTTGTACAGAAATAAGACAGAAGCTCCCCAGATTTTAAGCTGAAAATATACACAAAGTAGTTCTTAAAAGAGTTCTGGGTTCGTGCACGAGCAAGCATGTTCGCCAGCGCAGCACGCTCCTGTGCCACTGCCCAACATGCTCTGCTGCTCTAAGGGTTTGCTCATAACATTTCTCATTGCTGTCTGTCCCACACAACCTTCTCCTGAGCAGCTGGAAAGCAGAAGCAGTTGAAATTGGTGCTTATTTTCAAAACATCCTGAATCGAAATCTCACCAGAAAGTAATTACAGTGCCCAGGAGCCACTGACATGGCTGTAGTTGGGTTAGCAGGGGGCATGCCCTGCCACAGAAAGCTATGCTTATTCACACCTGCTGGAGACTTATTAGATACGCTGCAAATCTCAAACAGGTGATTTTTTTACTCTTTTGACAGTTAGTCCAAAAAGCGTGAGGAAAAAGAAAGAAGCGGGGGGAAAAAATCAGCCAAATCCCACACATACATTTCAAAGTGCCACCACTTTGAAGAACCTTGTCTCATCTCAAGGTAATCTGCTAAAACTCCCATAAAACAAGCTACAACAATCAACTCAGAAAAACTAAAATCCTACTTTTGAATCTCTTTAGAAGTAACTAAAAATACTACAAATGACTTAGGAAAGAATAAGCATGAGATGAAAAACGAGAGAAAACAAGAGCATTCAGTGATACTGAGCAAAGTGTACTACGCTTTGTATTTGTAGCAGATGCAAAGAGGGAAGGCAAACAAAGGTTTAAGCTGTTTCACAAGCTTAGTTTAGTTGATGTGTGACAAAAAGGAATGAGTGATGTGAAACTGTGTAGCTCACCCAAAGGACCATTTTTCTGTGCCAGGCACACAGCAACTGGGACTGCCCCAGAACCAGACTAGCTGGGGTTTCCATGAGAAACTGCCTGCAAACTACCCCTCAGAAAGTAATTTCTACTTAAGTGTAGGAACACTCAGGTTAGGGTTTTACATAGCAAGCAGTTTGTGATTGTAACTCAAGAGTCCTGCATGTTTCTCACTGATGCCCAAATCTAGGTGGTCCCCAGGCTTCTGGCTGGGTGTTGCTCAGAGCTGTAGGTCCACATTTGGCACCGCTGGTCCTCTCAAGAAGACTGGCAATGCCTGAAGAGCCCTTTAGCAAGGTTCTGGGTCTCCCCAGGCTCACTCTAGCTAGGAAAATAATTTCAAAATATCTGAAAATACTTTAAATCTGTGCCCCAGCCCACTGTACTGGTGCCTCCTGGGCACAGCACTGTGTGCCAGGTACTGCAGGGCAGAGCAGGAGGACACCAGGAATTTGTGACCAGGACACATGGTGGGTGGTACTGGAGAACTCTGCAGAGTGAATAAAAACCTTTCCCAGTCAAACCTGTACCTGCTACAGGGATTATATACAGTGCTTAAAAGCCTATCTAATTCTTTCATGCCTATCATTTTGGGGTGGTTTTGGCAAATTGTACAGTAGATTCATGATAGACAGCCAGTCAAGAGCAAAGCAGTTTAAACAAGCAGGGGGAAGGATTTGGTGCTTGTACTCCCCCTTGCACATATATACACACTCACACCCACACATGGCTGGGATAGGAAAAAAGACCATTTTTTCACCCACCTCCAAGGAAAGATGTTAGATGGCCAAGACAGTTGTTATACAAATTATTGAGCTGGACAAGCTTGAGAGGTCAGAAAACAGACGTGATTCATCCTGGTAAAGGCAGCTGGCTTTGGAGAGCCAACTTAACAATACAGAGCAATGCTGCTCACAACTGAGCTCTGAGCTTTGTAGGAATATTATGAGGTCATGCTGATGAATTTGAAGAGCGCAGAGATAGATGCAAGGCATGAATTTTACAGGAATGACGTGGGGTTGGCAAGCATTAAGATTATTTAGGCTTTTGTTCTACCGCAAAGTGCTTCTGGGAATTCTTAAAACATCTGATGTGGAAATAAAACTTAAGTGTTTTTTCCTGAGAAATGATCCTAATCACTCCTTTGTCTGCATCTTTCCCGAGATCCCTTGCAATTGTATTTACCAGTATTTCATGGTCTTGAGTGTGCAATTTGTTAATCACAAAGAGGCTGCACAAACCAATGTCAGAAGTTATCCACACAAAACTGAAGCCCACTAGATGCAAATGCAAAGCCTGAGAATCAGACAGAAAGCAAAGTCACCACAGATGCTCAGCCTCTAAAGGAAAGGGTGTGGCAAGCCAGGCAGACTGGGGACACGCTGCTGAGCAAAGCCCTATCCATCACCACTTCCCTGCCTTCTTAATCCTGCTCCCTCATTCACTTCAGCTCAGACAAACAGGGTGAACTTCAGATATCTGCATTAGTTATGATCAGTTTGATTGCACCTTAGTTACCTGAGGGGCAGTCACAAACTTAGCTCAGGGAAACCCAGTGGGCTTTGGCATTCTCCTTCAACAAGTCTTGACAGTAGACACCCATTCACTGCCCACTCACACTGGACTCCCACTTTCTTATCTTCCTCTTTCACTGATACGTTGTGGTTATTTTTCTAAAAATATTTAGCAAAAAAACAAGAAGGTTTTTTCCCTGTGAGGATTTTTTTGAGTTCTGATTTTCCACATCAGCAAAACAAGCATGAAGTTTCCTCAGAGAGATTACTGCTTTAAGGTCTCCTACAGGTTATTTTTTTTTTAAGCCCACTTATTGACAGATCAGGTATTGCTCAGGCAGTAGAGTTTTACTCATCAGGTCACTTAAAATACTTACAACCATCAGTGCCACTCAATACTCTCTCAGTAATGCACTTAAAACCTCTTCTTATTTTTGGATGCTGATTTCCCCCACAGGCCACAAATAAGCAGTACACAAGGTACATGCACATGCAAAAACCTTCTGAAAAAGATTTTAAATCTATATTATGTTCTAAGTGATCCAGGTATCTAACCTTGAAAATCATGCTAAGTACCACCCATTATATTTGGAAATTTTATTTCAAAACTCAACCTTACATAAAATTCAATAAACATTTACTTCAGATGATTTGTGTATTAAACAGAAAAGGGTGCACAGATTTTTTTTTTTTCTCTTCTCTCCAAGGTCCAGACTGCTTTGCTATCTGGCTTAGAAATATTGGAGATTATACTGAAATGTTTATTTTCTATAAGTGGACCAGAGTGGGAAAAGAGACCATCAATTTTCAGAAAGAGAGTTTATGTCAGACTAAGAGCTGACAGGAAATAGAATTACGTAGAGTTTTTAATTTTCTTTTCTGTCAAAACACAGACTTGTATGGAAATCTTCCTTTGGAAGACTTGCACTCTTCCACCAATCTGCCAATATTCTCTAATCCTTCTCCCCAAAAGATAAGCAGAAAATTTCTTATTTTCTTTGCTAAAAAAAAAGAATTAATAAAAACATCTTTTGGCAGGGAAAAAACCCCAAACCATCAAATCATCACTATTCTTGGTTTTGAAAGGCTAAAAATATCTCTTAAATTGCTAATATTATTTCACCCAAGATAAAAACATTGAAGGCATTCCTGCAGCAACCAATTTGATCAGTAACCAGGAGGAGAGGGGCACCACACCCGCAGACAGGGCAAGGCTGCTTCTCAGATGGTTTCTGTCTTTTCAGCGCTGCTCAAACAGGAAAATGCAAACAATTATGCCTTTCCCTAAAACTGACTGTTATGCCAATAAATAAAAAAGGAAGAAATACTGCACATGGACATTTTTTATCTTTCTTACCTTGTGCAGTTTATAAAGTTACAGCTGTGGAAGCTTTGCTTTACTGGCCTTCTACAGTAACTATTTGAGTCTTGTCTCTCTGGTTTCTTCCTCTGAAATGTGAAAGCTTAGACTCACTTGGACAGTTAAAATGTAATTTTAAAACTGAGGAGGGAGAAAGATGCTTTCATGCTCACCTCTCCAGTCACAAGGATGACGAATTCACATATACAAAAAGGACAATAAGCAAAGATGGGCAAAATTGAACTTACTATTCTTAATGTTTCTTAGGTGAAACAAGACAGACTAAGTCTCATTCCTGAGTAAATATTTTTCTTTGTAGTTCATAAGTAACACAACTCTCCCTAAGGAACAAAACCAAAAAATCCATAGTTCATACCTGGAGAAGTCAGATCACTCCTGAGATGACAGCCTAAGAGATTTCTCCTCTAATGTGCAAAGATTCTTTTGTCTGTATATACAGAGACCCAGCCAGCTTCTCTCCTTTCCTCTTCTAAATTGAGTATCCTAACTGACCTTAGCACGACTTGGCCCTGTCACTGGGAGTAAGGAAGACAAGAAAGAGTCTTCCCTCTGAAATCCCAGTTTTACCATTAATGGAAAACATTCAGCTGACACTAATTTTAAGACTTCAAACTGCATACATGGCAGAAATATGAGTAAATATAAGAATTGGGTGAAAT
>VYXD01007335.1:0-26882 GCA_013397195.1 Hylia prasina
ATGTTGACTTTTAACAAGCAAAAATAAACACACAAAAATCTGACTGTTACTGAAAGGTTTGATATGGACATAGATTACCACAGCAGAGATGTTTAGAATATTCTTCTACTCAAATTCAATGTTATAAGCCAGGTTCCTTGCTAGACAACATCTCTTGTGAGATGTCACTGCAGCACACTAAAACGGAGGGATGCTTTTGACTGGATATCAAAGCAAACTGACACAACACATCTTGGTATGGTTTTTTTAAAACAAAATGTACCACAGGTGAAAGGTTAAACAAATAAATCTCTGAGAAAAATAGTCTGGGTTTTGTTGTTGTTGTTGTTGGGTTTTTTTGTTTGGCTTTTTCTCTTTAATGAGAAGGTAAAAATTTCCAGGGAATTTTTCTTTTTTACTTTTTCTTTTCTTTTTTATGTATAAAATATTCTTTCATCAAACAAAAGCAATTCAACAAGAATGATTGCTTAAATATAAATAACAGAAATATTTTCACTTGTGGGGAGAAATTTTTTGATGTCTAGCCCCATAAAAAAATCACTTCTGAAGTCAGATGATTCCTGTCTTCTGACAGGTGTTTCTCTTACATAGTTTGCCCTCTGCCTACTTCTTTCTGTCATATTTCCAGTTACTGAAGTCCATTTGTTGTTTAGCAGGGGAAGGATCCATGCCATTCATAAACTTAATAGAACACACTAAATGGAAAAGAGATTTATTACAAGAGAGGATAGAGGAATAATATCCAGTAATGAGAGCAATTAGAGCCACAGGTAGGTCAAAAGGTGAGGGTCCAGCTAGAAGGACGTAAACAATAATCGAGGAAGATTAAAATTATAATCAGCAGTAGGTGAACCCTGAAATGTAGAGACGTTAAGTAGAGACTGGTTTCTCTGGTGGTATTTCCCCCCCATATACCTTTTCTTTTAAAGGAAAGTGGAAGAGATTCTTTTATCTCTGAAGGTTTCAATAGTTGACTTTTACTGCAATCCTCAAGAACATCTGACCAGTGTATCTGATGGGGGCAGGACGTGTCTTGCTGTTGGGGAAAATGTATTTTTCAAACAGCGACACAAACAACTGGATGTACCAGCCAACAGTGAAACACTAAGTGTTCTCCATGTCATATGGCAGTTGTGGAAAAGCTTTGCCTTTACTGCAGCCAAAAGGAATTTTGCTATTGGGTTGAATGGGATGAAGACACCATCTTGGGAATTCAGGGGCTGAAGGCTGTGGCTTCACACTTCTTTTGCTGACAATGGCTACAGTTCTAGTTCCCAGCTCCCAGCAGGTGGGTCTGGGCTTGTGCTGCAGCTGAACAAAAACCTTGTTAAATTAGTCTCCAGTACTCCACATAATTATTCCCACAGAGCTGGAATCCTGTTTTCACAGGGAAACATTAGTTCTTAATAGCATTTGTCTATAGTAGAAAAAAAACTGGCTACCATGGAAGCAGTATTTGCTTTTTTAAAAAAATGAAAACTATTTTAATATATAACTCGATTTTTGGAGTAGCAATTAAGCACATTTTTTATAATGAAATTCCTGTGGCTACATCTCATGCCATCAAATAACCTAGTAAGTGGCATCATATATAATCCACCTTTGCACAGAAGGTGGTAGAAATTCTTTCAGCTTGTATGTCAATACACTAACTTGGAGAAAGCTGCTGAAATGTCAGGCTGCAAACACTGCTGCTGGTATGGATATGACTTGTGATTCATAAGGCACCCTTTTGCCATTTAACACTCCTACATGTATGAAACATTGGAGACCATTTCTGAACTGTCTGTAGCACACATGTTTGAGAACCCATAGAGATGGATTGATCCCTAAAAGGGTCCTAATCATTTCCACATCTGGCCTCTATCTTGCTGCAATCTGTTGCTGCTCTCAGGTTCATGTGTTTCCTGATTTCCTATTGTGCATTGAAAACCCACATTTCCCCTGCCACATGCTTCTATGTGTATTTCAGCTTTTATTTAAGAATAGTTTCACAAGGTTCCATAAGCAATTAAAATTCCTGAGGAACATAACCTCTTTTTGTTTCACTTTTATTGGTCCTACAAAATAATAGAAAAAATATTATTACTTATTACTTATTATTACTTATTTTTAAGTCTAGAGGTATCACTCTTACGGAGCTCAACAATGACACTTTTGTTACTGCCCAGCTAGAGGCAGAGGTTACTCTTCTTCATTATGCTTTGCTGGGTCTAAGTGACAATAAAAATTCACGTTGGCTCTCTCTGCCTCCTGTATTACTCGTTCGTTTTTTGCTGATAGGGTAACCCTTAGACCCTATATATGATTTTGCTTTCTTATTAAATTGCCAGTCCTGAGAATGGTTTGGTTTGACATAAAGTTTCAAAGCTTAAAAAAAGATTGTGGTCATATCGGTGGTGATATTCTTAAGATTTAAATCAGTATGGAGTCAAATACTGCTGTCATTCTTCAGTGAGTAACACCTAGGCTTTTGTCACCACACATTTCCTTCTAGATGCCTTGCTGGCTGATGTAGTCCTGTATTAAGCACAGTCCAGCATGACAAACTTGCCCTGATTTCTCAAAGTATCCTTCCCTAAATAAGGCAGTAAGAATTTTAGAAATTAAATAGGGTAGCAATACATATTGGTAGATGATGTTCTATGGTGCTTAGAAGAAAATAATAGCCCAGAATATGTCTTTTAACCTATCAGTGAAAGGTAGAGTTTCAGACTCTCTTAAAAATATCTAAAAGAGGTTGACAACTTTTAGAATGATTTCTGGAAGTATGTCATGCTGAACTAATCTCTACTCACATCTACAAGACTCCACCTACACATGGTTAATGGTTGTCTGTCTCCCTCACCACTTCAACATATATAGAGAAGCTACAAATGGACCCATGAAAGGATTTGTAAGTCAATCTCCTAGGCTTGTCTCTCACCAGATTTTTAAATACTCTGTGAGGTGTGAAGGTGGAAGCAGTGGGGTGCATGTGGAGTGCAGAGCAAGCTGTCTCCTTCTGCATCCTCTGCATGGGCAGGGCCAGCACCAGCTGCAGTCACAGGGTGTGCGGAAGGAAAACAGACCATTGTCTGTCCCTCTCCTGTACCATCCCCTGAGTATTTCCCTTTACACCATGCAGCACAGAGTCAATGGGTTGACATATGCTCTTTATGTATTTTTTCAGCTCAACTTTCACAACTTGGCCATTAGACACCCTACACCAATCTGTTTCTGTGGGTTTATAATTTTGTATAGCAACTGATGACAGAAAAGTTTTACTTTTAGCCTTCAGCCACCATTTGCCTTTGTTTTTCTACTTCTTGCCTTAATTCTCTCTAATTCAAAGAAAGAAAACACCTTTGAAAACTGAGATATTTTCATATTAGTGCAATAAACAGAAACTGCACGAGTAGAAGGCATTAATCTGCATGCTTCCAGATCAATGGTACATAAGGAAGAGCTGGGGTGGAATGCTCTACATTTCTTTGCATTTTCCAAAATTCTCTGCAGTCACATGTTTGTGCACAACTCTCTGCACAAATGTTTGTGACCATCTTGTCTGCATTTATCTACATATCTTGAGGTGAAGTGTCCTGAAAAATCACTGCCTCCAGTGTAGCACTCCAGAGCAGCAGGAAGGTGAGCTGCTCATTCAGGCAAGTCCACAGGCCATGGGTTCAAAAGAGCAGACTGAGTTTAAGGTGGTGTATCTTTACACTGCATTAGTTCTCCTGTAATTTATGGCTAGACATAAAAAGCCTTAAATATACACCTCTGGCTACTCTAAAGATGAATGCAGGTTGGAAGGAGAATAGTGTTGTTTTGTCCTAAAATATGCTTAATGTCTAGAGTCGCTGTCTCCACTAGCATGGAGACTTTCATAGTGCAGCAGCAAATTGTAATCTGCAAGCACATGGGAATTTATGTTTTCATCCCCCTATTTTTGTCACTCCTGTCAGTTGAATTTCCACAGTGCTAAATTTTGCACATACAAGATTGGTTTTCTGACACCACAGAGGTTACTATGTTGAACTGTAAGAATTTTCCATTTCATGAGGAAAACTTCAAAGCAGAAACTAAAAGCATATGTTCAGGTTTGCTGAGCAGTGAGTCCTGTGGCCTTGAAAATCCCCATAGGCTCTCTATTAAAAGCATGAAGTTTCTTGTTACTGATAGTCAAGAGGAAATTTGTTTGGAATTAAGCTTTCCTGTTAATTTTTATTGCTGAATTCTGAGTTTAGACCCAGGGAACCTTACATCCTTCATTACATCATCCTCCAGAGGATACCAGGTGGAGTATTAGTAAAGAGTTTATTTGCAAGTATTTGACAAGCAAGCGTATAAGTTTTATCCAAAAAAAGGAAGAACAAATCCTCAAGTTTGACTTTTGTTTTATTGGCATCTGTTTACTCCAACAGCAATCTTAAAAACACCTAAATGCCACAGTAAGCACACCAAGAGTCTGATTCTGTTCCTGACATATTAAATAGCATGTAGCTGCACTTACCATAAATAAAATGTGACAAATTCACAGGACCGTATTTTCCAGAAGTGAATATAAATTCAGGAACTTCCCTCTTTTCCTACTAGACTGCAGTTCTATTTTATTTACTGGTGTGTTTTCTTTCTGCTGTGTCTCCATGAAAAGAGGCACAGAGAAAATAATACTACCTGAGGTTCCAAGTCAAGTCCATCTGTCTCAAAATACTACTATAAAATTTTCATAAATACAAAGTGAGGAGCAAAATAGGAATATATTCATGCCCTGATAATATAGTCATTATTTAGCAGAAGTAGAGGGAAATAAAAATAGCTGTCTTCCAGCATAATTTTTAATCCTAAAAGACTGTAGGTACTGCAGCATCAATAGTGATTGAGAATCAAAGTTGGGAAACAGTGTAGGAGGCTATTCTGATCCACTGATGAAAATAGTCTCTGTTTATGAAAGAGCTTTTTTATAGCCCACTGGAACTGCTCAGCTTTCATTGTTTCCTAGGTAGTTCACATAAAGGACTCAAACTGTCAGTAGTTTGTGACATGGTTGTGCACAACATTTGATAGTAGTAAACAAAAGGATAATTGCAGAATAATTAAGATAATACCACTTTATCCAAAGCTATAAGATATAGTATTTCACATCCAAGAGGAATCATAAAATGGAAAATTCTCAGGAAATGTTACATTTATGTTCTAGTCCATCTTGGGATTGCAAGATGATAACAATTTGGCATTCTTGCATGCTTCTCTGAATTTTGCTGTTTACCCCTTACAATTAAATAAGAGCTAAAAGAAATATGATGGAGGCGGTTGAGGTATGTCTTCTCAATATATCCTCTATTTCAGTAGCTTTTGGCCTGCCATGGAAAGAAAATTAGACCAGGGAAGTTCACAAAAGATAGCCAAGAGAAAAGCTCATTGTTATTAGGCTTCAGTTGTTGTGGAGGCAATCCCAGTTCAATGGACAAAAATTGAAGAATGGTTTTTGTTCTTTTTCCAGAGCTCCAGTGTAAAAATAATTTAGGTAAGGGGCTCTATGGCGTGTGTTACTCCTGTGTCACACAGGAGTCCAAAGAGATCATTACAAAGGATTGCTTTGGTCTTTCCACTGTAACTCAGACAAAGCTGTCCATACAACAGAGCCAAACATGTGCATGTGTGTTTGGTCCTGTGCAGAATGAACTTATATCTCATTGTAGAGAATTTAATTCCATGCATCTCTAGACCTTGTAAAGGATACCATGGTCCCATTCAAAAACATTGTCATGGCTGAATGATCCCTTAGATGAATATTTTCTATTTTCTTCTTGGTTCTAGTTATTCCTGAAAAGTCAGTGAAGGAAATTGCAAGAAGCCCTGGAACAGCTAAGGACACAATTAAGAAACTTCTCGCACACAAAAGCAGTGTGAAAAAGGATAAAACAATCAAGAATGCGATCCCAGAAGCAGCTGTGACACCACCTTCTAAGACCCACTTGCAGTTGCTGGACTATGAAGGTGGTATTCATCTTGGTGGAAGCTATAGAGAGGAAGAGAAAGAAACTGCAGCTGCTGCAGAAGAGGAGGGAGAAGAGTCAGAAGAAGAGGAGAAGGAAGATTTTGAAAATCAAATTGATGAGCGAAGCCTTAGAGGGGATGTCTTCTGTAAGTTTTGGTGGTTTTTTTTAAATGTCTGGCTTCAATATAAATATGTATAAATATATTTATAAAAAATGTATAAAAAATCATCACGAAACATTACAGACACTTTATCACAATTTACTTGTAGAAAATGAATCATAGAATCATAGGATGGTTAAGTTCTCATTAATGCTTTTGTAAAGACATTGCTTTTTGAAGACATTGAAAAACACAGCAAGAAATTGTACAGTGTATTGGAACTAGATGATCTTTAAGGTCCCTTCCAATCCAAGCAATTCTATTATTATAACTGTTTTTTAGTACAGTTGTCTCAGTCAAACATTCTTCAAGGTAGCAGCAAAAATAATTACCATGAAAAACACACACTGTCAATAGCTCATTCATTATATTTTCTCTTTCCAAAGTATAGAAAAATAAGAAATACTATCCCACAGCTATTAAAATTATAACAATAAAAATGAAAACAATTAAGTTAACATTCAGTTTATGGCTATTTAACCTGGAAAGAGAGATAAGTATGTATTTTTTAAATGAAAGATAATTTTAAAGTCCTCTGGAAAAAATGGTCTGTAATATTGTAATTCTGTAAGTCAGCCAAGAAAAAAAGTAATTACTCAATACACTGGAGAATACAAGCTTCTTTGCCAAAAGGCATGCTCCTAAACTTGCCCTTTTTCTTGTTTTCAGTGGTAACTGGCCTGTTTCAGTTTAAGCTAAGGATATAGACTAAATTGCTTCCTCAAATTATGCTAGGGAGCTGATAAACAGAACAAAGTCAGGACTTTGCTCACCAATCTCCTCCCTTCCTGTAAATATTAACAGTGAGTGCTAATGTCATGTTTCAAGTTTGCTGACAATACCAAAATGGGGAGAATGACCCATTCATGGAAGAGCAGCACTGCTATTAAAGGGACCTGGCCAGGCTGTGGAGGTAGACTGACAGGAACAATATGATGTTCAACAAAAGCAGATGGAAAGGGAGAGAAAAGCCTCTTGCAACATTATGGATTTGAGATGACTGCTTAGGAAGATGCTTTGCAGTCAAAGGCAAGTTTTGCACTTCCCATTACAAGATGCATGAGGACACCCTGGCATGAGTCTAGCAGGGCTCTGCCAGGGAGAACACGAAGAGAGGCTGAGATAATTTTTTTTCAGTTTTGAGAGGGGAGGGCTAAGAAGATCTTAACGATGTCTTCAGCTATTTAATGGAAAGTAACAGGGAAAGAATGGATGAGCCTTTTTGTAAATACACAGCAATAGGACAGGAAGTGATGAATGTAAGTTGGAACAACAAAAAAATTCTCATTAGATATAATGAAAGGCTATTTCACCATGAAGGTGGACAAAATTTGGGATGAGTATGCAGAGAGGTTGTGAAATCCTATCCTTGCAGATATTCATAATATGACTGAACTGGGCATTGAGCAATACCCTGGTCAGGAAGTCAGACTAGATAACCTAAAAATGGCTGTTCCAACCTACACGATTCTGTGATTCATTCTGTGTTTTCAACCAAGCATTTCAAAGTCGTTTAGAAAATAGTGAGTGTAGACCTGCATCCTGGAAGATGCTTGGATTTCTTTCTGGTACTATAAGCACATAAAGTCACAATTCAGGAATCAGCAATTTTTCTAAAAAACCAAAACAGCTGCTACCTAGCTGCATACAAAAAGAGATTTCTCTTTGTCAGCTTTTAACTGGACAAAATGGCAACAAATTTCTGACTAATGGTGCCATGCCTCCCAAGTGGAGGATTCTGTACTCAGGATGCCACTGTCCCTCTGGCCAGCCACACCTCAGCCCCAGACTATGTCTTTACTCAGCCTTTCATTCCTGACTAGTATGTGCCACTTTGTCTGAAGAAGTGGCCTTTCCATCTTCTGAGGATCCCTTCATAAATTACTTACCTAAAAGAGGTAGCAAGTGCAGGAGCTGATGGTGAATTGGGGTTGAAATGGACATAACTCTTCCCAGTCATGCTCATTGAGCCAAAGCTGGCCATAATTTTACAGAAACTGTGGAGAAATGAGCAGAAGATGGTTGAAATATGTATGTTGATGTTTGTTAAGATTGGGTTCTTAGGTACTCGGGCTTCCTCATTGAGGGTAAGCTGATGGGGAGCCTGTGTGTGGTGGTGTGGATTGACCAGATATGTTGGGCTGAATGTGATTAGACTGGGAAGGACTCAGAAAAATTGACTAATTAACAGCAAAATGCTTGTGGAACCCGAAGGGAGGTTTACCTTTGGCAAGTGTGTTCCCCTGCAGTTGTGATTTTTGTAGGGTTGAAAGCTTTTATTTCTTAACAGGATTGTGGGAATATTGCTGACCTTGCACTTTTAGGGACATAGTCTTAATAGGTTCTCTTAATATTTACTGTAATTAATAAATTAAATATTTATAAATAATACTCTTGTTAGATATAGATATATTTATTCAAAATTTTGCGCCATAAAGGACTATGGCCTTTTTTGCTTCCTCAATTGTGGGGCAAGGCAGCCTGTTAAAAAAAATAAAAAAATAAAAATAAAACCAACCAAAACCAAACCCAAGTCAGCCCTTCAAGGCATGGATGGATGGATGGATGGATGGATGGATGGATGGATGGATGGATGGAACTCAGACATCTCAGTAGGTGTCTTTTTCAGCCTGCTTGGACAGGTCAGGAAGGATTGCCAGGAATACTGCCCAAAGGGTAGGACCACCCCAGGTTTTGGTGGAAAGGGCAAAGGGCTCTGCCCTCTCTGCCTGGTGCTGCAAGGTGAACTTGGTCTCCTGTACTGGGCTACATGACCTGATGCAATTGCAAAGGGGGGATTATGCAACCTTCCAGTTGAGTACTCATTGCTACACCCCTTGGAATGCACTAATTTTCAAGAGTTCACTGTGAGTGAGGGAATGCAGGGAAAATCCTTTGTCCATAGGAAAATCCGAATAATATATCATTGTTGTGATGATTGGTGGGACTCTTTTCCAAAGACATTCCCAACAAAAGTAGGACATTTGAACACCATATACCTGGGCTAGGCAGAGAGGCAGAGTCTACTTGTTTCCACAAAAATTACCACTACAGCTGACAGCAGTAACAATGAATATTATTGCTTGAAAAGATTAAAGCATTGTGGTTCATCTATATTTCTGCCTATACTGCCTTTGTTCCAGTCACATTTGGCTGGAATTTTCCCTTATAGATCTAAGAGATTTATATGCTGAATTTGTTAGATTTTATTTTACTAGGGCATTCTGGCAAAAAGTTGATGTGCTGCTTCATGAAGAGATAGCAGTCTGTCCAAGATGTAGTTTCATCAAGTTTGTGACCTCTGTATTATCTATGGCTTTTTTGTTTGATACCCACTGTGATTCAAGGACTTAAAGCATTGTGTCATTTTCATTACAAGATACATTGCTTAATTGTGTTTTCTTTCCTTTTAAATTTCCATATGTTGTACTTGATCCTTGTTATCATAAAAATTCAGTCATGATTCAGGCCCTTAATTGCTTGAACATTTGGCTTTAAAAACACTTTCAATTTTAATGATATTGAGTGATCCTTCAGAGAACATCATTAGCTCAGATTTACAGCTCATAAACTTGGACATTTTTTCCTTTCTTTGCTGATGTCTATTCAGCAAATTCCTTTACTACAACATTAAATTCCTCCATATAATTCCCTCAAGTATTCACATAGCATCTGCCATTTGTATTATTAATATTGGTATTGTTTGTCTTCTGGGAAGAGTAGTTAATTAGGATAAATAGAAAAGTCTCTTTAAATTGATGTATTATTTTATCATAGTAGTTTTACTACATAATAAATACATAGGGAGCCATAGAAAAATCTTGTAAGAAAAAGGGGAAATATTATATGGAGATAGAAATTATTGAAATAAGCCCAACTACCAAAATACTAGACCTTCATGAGAATTGCTTTTACCAATTTATTTTTAAAAAACACACAATAGTTAAAGACACCAAAGTGAAGCCCACAATATTTAAGAAATGTCAAAATTAAGGTCATCGATGAAATCTTGACTTTTTTCTTATATTTTTGTATCTTACGATAAAAAAATTACTTCAAATTACTGTTTTCCATGGGATTCTTGCCTTCTCCAATGTGAAGGAAGGACCTGTCCTGTTGTGAAAGGGGCAGTTTAAGAAATAGGATTATTTCTTTATTAACAGACTAATTATTTATTGATATTATTATTAATCATTAATTATTTATTCATTATTATTAAATAGTTAAATAAAAATTAAAGTAAACCATTGTATTAGAAAGCTATTTATTACACAGAAGTGCTCTTTCTACATATGAGAGAAGACACAGAGCACTGGACCAAAGCACTTGATTACATAAGCAATGATTGTAGAGATGCTACACTCAAGCTCCACTGAAATAATTAAGCACAACCTTAATTCTGAACAATTTCTAACATTTTAGTGCTTTTTGGCTACCATTGATAATTCAGAATGGTATTGCCAACTGCAACTAAGTTCCATATTCTGTTCTTCATCAGTTTATGAAATTCACATCATGCTTAAAACTCCTGTATTTTCATGTAACCAGTCAGTTATTACACTTGATCCTTTGGTAGCATCAAGAATGATAAAGAGGGATTAGTATTTGGCAATACTAAAAGTGGACTGTATCCCTTATGGTTTCACAGCTCTAGATGCTGAACAAGAGAACTCCCTCAGTTAATCATGATGTTTGCCCTCACTCTTATTTTTTTCTGGTAATTATACCACTCTGTGAGCTATTAATGCTCAGGACACAGCTCAGTTCATAGCTATACATGTCAGACATCTGGCAAATGTCATTCTTTCAGAGCACGATGTGGTAGAAGAGAAATGAGATATTCCTTGAGTCCAACATAGTGGTATACCATATATATAGGAAGCTTGTCTTAAATTTATTACATCTTACATTCTGCTTGAATTTTTTTTTTTTTTCAGTTTTACAGAAAAACCCACTCTGTTTTTCTGGGGTTTGTTGGTTGGTTTTTTTTTTTTAATGGGCTTGATGACATCAATGGTTAAGAACATGTGGCACCATGATATGGAGGAGTTTGTTTGTAGAGATTACATATTAGCTGTTGCTGCAGGTAGATGGATGGGAGGGCATCTGCAGTACAGAGAGAAGGAGGGACTCTGCTGTGCCTAGAGTGGGACATATGTGCGCTTTTGTTGGTGAGGGTTTTTCCTTAGGGAACATGAGATGAGACCTGCCCTTCCCCAAGATCACTTGACAGCAGAAGAGCTAAAAAGAGTAATTCTGACTCCTGCCTATTACTTATGAGGGAGTAAACTTTGGATGCTGGCTCTGTGTGAGGATGATCTGATGTAAAATGCAGGCATTTTCAAGCAGTAAGGTTTTTTTGGAACCGTTCTGCTAGCTGAAGCTTACAGTTTCTCATAATATGCAGCTGATATCTTTCAGTGAGTGCAAAACATGACTGTAATGCCTGACTGAAAACAAAAATAGATTTGGAAACAAAAAACTGGACTCTTTTTATGTCCATGACAGTTCTTCACTTGATAGCACATAACTCCACCTGCATGTATCTCTCTCAAGTGAATTCAAGTGTAATTCAATAACTTAAAAAATAAATCATTCTGGCAGCTGTTGTCTTCTGTTAAATCACTCCACTCTTTCCAGAACTGATCATATTTTAATAGCTGTCTTCATTTTGGCAAGGTTTTTCACAGCCTGAGCCTCTTTCACCAAGTACAAGGTCAAGCTTATGGCTTGAGAGTACACATAACACCTAATCTGGATGTGCCTATCCCTAAATGTGTATATGTAAACAAAAATTAATTTGGAGAAAGATGTATATTAATCCTTGCCTTAAGTATTAGCCAGGTGATCTAAGCAATGGTCTGGGTTAGGGGAAAGCTACAAGGACAAAAGGACACACTCCTGGCAACCCATCAGAAAGCTCGTAAGATAGCATGAGTCTTCTTCCTCCACTTCCACTTTTGGAAGTGCCTCCAGGGCCTCTTTGTTAGTGTGTGTTTTCACTGGTGTACACAGAGCAATTTTTGACAGTTTTGAAGGAGAAGAAAGGTTAAGTGGATGGCATAGCTTTTATGGTACTGGAGGCTCTGGATTGCAGTCTCTTGTGAGTATATTCTTAAAATTGAGTATGTGTGAGCATGTTGGAGTATTTAAATGGAAAGCCCTAGCTCAGTCAAACTCATGGGAAAAACCTCCCCTCCAAACAAATGTGCATCTATGTGAAAGTTATGTCTTTTAAAATATTTGGCATTTGCATACATGACACAATGCTGAATAGGAAAAAGTAATTTCCATAACTCTTATTATCTGGCATTTTTGAGGAAGACTGAGCTTTTCTTAGCACAGCTGCCCATGGGGTGTGGCTGAAAAGTGAATTTCAGTTGTTTCAAGCTTTCCACTGATACATTCTCTAAGCAGTAATCCAAAGGCTTCTCCCTCACTCCTCTAAAATGGCACTTTTAAGCTCCTCCTGTTTTCATAGGTGGTCATGACTATATCACAGGTGTCACCTGCTTATGTGTTTGCAAAGGATAGAATACCAGTGAAAGCAGATCTTTCCCTTATCTCACGTGTAATTAGTTACTTACACAGGGTATGCATAAAGAAGTTGAGACTTCTGATTTTTTTTAGTGAGTGCACTTATCTATTAATCACTTAAAATAATACAAAAAAAGCTTAACCATAAAAATTTTAAATAATTATACTAATTTAGAGATTACTTAGTGTAAACAAGAACATGTAAGCTTCTGTCTCACCAAACAGAAGAGGATTTCCCTTGGTCTCTGAGGCTGAGAAATAATGTTTTTTGAGTAACCATGTCTTTCAGGCCAATATCTTAGAGAATACACTTAACATTCATTGGCTGTGTTGCTTTACTGACTCTTCCAGTTTGGCACAAGACACATCAACAAAATTTAAAAAAATAACTTGCTCAGTGATCAAAACATCAGTGTGTGCTTGCCAGCTGTAGCAGGGAGAGTGAGGAAGAGGAAGGGCAGTTGCTGGAGCTTTTCTTCCCAGCAGAGAGCACAGCTGATCGGGTATGCAGGAAAGGTGCACCCTAGCAGAGAGTGTGACTTCAGAAAAATAACTTTCTGGGGTTTCTGTTACAGCAGCACCAGCTATCACTGCCCTGAATACAGACCTGAGGGTGGTCTCGGGGTCACCATTTATGGTCACGATGAGAGTGGTGAAACAGGGCTCACTGACTCCATATCAGAAGGCTTAATATGATTTATTAAAATTGACTCCATTGTTCAAAGCTTGGGCTATTCCTGCCCAGGTACAGAGCGAGCTGCTTCTTCCATGCGAAGAATCCCCGAAAATGCTTACCATATCAGAGAGAGAACAAAACTTCACACATTGGCTAAGAAAGAGAAAAAAAATCCACATCTCCTGAGACAGAGACACAGGACAGACATTGTTTACAGAACTTTGTGCGCTGCAATTTTGATTTTCCCATGAGAATATTTTTCTGCAGGGAAATTCATCATATGTTCATACAACACCTGAGGGCCTTTGATGCCCTAATGTTTATGGGTTTTACAAAACCTCTGACATTATCCATTTTTTGAGGCTGCTGCTGGCAAACTGCTGCCAAGTCACTGTTTCTGCTGTCTGGTAGAGTTCAGTTCAATTTGATCATTATAGCAAGAAAGCAGATCAGCCTACTGAAGAAAGATCAACATTTTATGACCTTGTGAATCTGTAATTCAATGGAGCTGCAGTTCCAGTGCTTATAGGTTAGAAGGCTCAGCGCTGTGGAAAACAGCAATTCAAGCAAAATTTTAAAATCAGAGTATCTAACTGCAGTTAGGAATATGGGTTTGGTGGTGGAGTGGAAAATGCATATATTGACTTATTTAAATAAATGATGTCAACTGGTATAAAGGAATAAAGTTCCATTTTCTGTTCCTGTGATGATTCAGTACTTGACAAGTTGTTTTCCCTAGTTCCCAAGGTAAAAGAAGCAGCTGCCTTTGGCCCTCACCTGGCGCAGAGGAAAATTCCAGTGTCAAAACCAGACCAAGAAGGTGGTTTATTTTTATCATACAGTATTTATTTTCCTGTGTATTGTATCTTTTATTTACAACCTGTGTTAGCCAAGTCAGAACCAGTTTTAAAGCCTTTAACACAAACCAAAGATTTTGTGAACACATTAGAGACAGTAGCTGGCCAAATTATGCTACCAGTTCCAACGTGCCCTTTTCCAAGCATACTTTTACTGTTTATAACCCATGCATAGAAAGTTCCCCACATTAAAACATGACTTGCAATTGAATTTCACTTGAATAATTTTATAGTCATGAAAAAATAAAGTAGCTTATATTGTCTATAAAATGAAAGCATGTTGCATAGCACACAATAACCTTAAACAAACAAAATAGACAGATTTGCTGATTGACATTTTTTCCAATTTAGAAAGCAGTAGTCTCAGAAACAATGGATTTATACAACAAGGCTCTCTAAATGCCATGTACTGGATGTCTCTGTCTCATGATAAAATACTTTAAAATAACAAGAAGGATGCTTCTTCTGAGGAAATTCAGATGGCTGACGTATTACTCTTAATCTGATCTGTCATGCTTGCACTGCACAGTGTTGCCTTGTGTGTGTAATGCTTTTCATCTGCACAGTCATGAAGGCTGTGCTGTGCTCTGGCTGACACCCTTTTCACCGTGCTCTAAAGGTCAACTGGTCTGGGCTATTCCCAGCTCCATGTAGCTGGAGTATCAGGGGCTGATTTAAGGGATTTTTCTCATGGGAGGCCAGTTTCTCTCAATGGATAGAACTGGAACTTGAGCTGATTGCAACTACAGCAGTGTAACAAATGGAGAATGGAAAGCTCTAAAGCTGGCAGATCTCAAACAATTCCTGATGCTAGAGTTCAATATTAACAGCTCCACCTATACTTGGGGATTTGCAGGCACTCAATACACAGAAGTCACAGCATATAAACTCATGTGCAGATGCAAGACTGGCAGCAAAATGACACTGCGCTAAAGAACAAATTGCTATATAAATTCTAATATTTTGCTTTTTGCAACATCTAGGTCAATACTATCTGAATTCAGATTATAATTTTAGAATGATCTGCACATTATTAACTGTATGAATAAAGAGCAAAATGTTTTAACAGTACTTAGGATATAGTGCTCCTATTATCTCTGCCAATTTTTTTTTTTTTCAGTTGATTGCAGCTTCAGTCGAGGGGTGTGTGACTGGAAACAAGATGCTGATGATGACTTTGACTGGAATCCTGCTGACCGAGATAGAGGTATTTAGATATGTACCATCTAGATAGGCTTTGATTTGATGGCTTGCCCCCTCCAAAAAAAACGTGTGGGGTGGAAACAGAATCCAGGATTTTTCTTTTCTATCAGTGGGTTATCTTTATAAAAGAAGAAAGGAGGCAGGGGATGCTGGAAGTGGATATTGTTTCTTTGAAATGTCCTATAGTAAATAGTAATCAGCAGCATATTTCAACACAAATAAATCAAAATATAAGAAAAATTATTAGAACATAACTGTTCAGAATTGCAAACTACAAGACAATGAAAACCTTATCAGCTACATGTTGTGTCTCTCCAAGATTGGTAGGATATTTAATCACACATCTATCATTTAGATGGATGTGGCAATGTAGTCACCCACATGGCTTAAATATCACTGCTGAGAAATTTCAAACTCTGCAAGACTAGCTCAGAATAAGCCAAGGACAAGGGACCTATACAAGAACAACCAATACATGAAGAGGTACCAATGGGGGCCTGCTAAAACCTGAGAAACAGTTCCATGAGAGCAATGTGGGACTGCTGAGTGGGTGTACATAAAAAGGTGGGGCTGGACAAATTTGTTTGAAAGGATCTCTCTTTCCCTGTGACACAGAAATGTTGCAGAAGTTGCTGCAGTGGATCCTATAGATCCTGCAGGCTGCTTACACCAGTTCCCACATGCACATTCTCTCACATGGAAAGACTCTCAGAGTCTTTCCATGTTAGTCTTTCTTCACTAATCCTTCCTCTCCTGCTCCATATAATTCCCTAAATCCCTTCCCTATGCTGTAACTTCCAAGAAAATCTTACCTTGGCCTTATCCTGTCTTCCTGAACTTACAGCTGCTCATTATGACTTCATTTACGGCCCCAGATGTTTTATTCCTTTAAGACTTTGTGTGTGTCTGTCACTTCATTGGTCTTCCAGGACTGGGGAAATAAGCTGTTCCCTTGTGAATTTGTCATCAATGCAAAGGACACTGGAGAGAATACTGAGCTAGCTCAAGTACTGAAATAATCTGACTACAGAGGTACAGCAGCATGTTTCAGACTGTTGCATTTGAAAAACAGATGGTTTTGCCTTCGAAAGATAGTGCAAGGAACTGTAATTGCCAGTGAAATATGAACTCATCTCCTCTGTAAACTGATCTGACTTCCAACAGTACAAGTTTATTCCTTGCTAAATACACTCCCTGCTGCTTTTCTCCAGTGGAATTTTAAATTATTCAAGTAAACTAGCTTCAGCTTCCCCTTATTTTCTTAGCAAACACGCATTCATATTGCTAATAAATAAGTGCATTAAAAATGATTTTTTAAAAATTATTTTCTTTTTACAAGGTGATGGCTACTACATGGCAGTTCCAGCTTTTGTGGGGCACAAGAATGATATGGGGCGTCTAAAACTTCTCCTCACTGACCTCAAACCAAAGAGCAGCTACTGCTTGATTTTTAGTTATCGGCTTGCTGGTGAGAAAGTGGGAAAGCTTCGAGTGTTCCTGGCAAACAAAAAAACTGCTCCTGTCTGGGAAGAGAACAAAGGAAAAGATGAAAAGTGGAGAACTGGAAAAATTGAGATATTTCAGGGGGCTGAAACAACCAATAGTGTAAGTATAACAGTTTATAAGCCAACTACCATAATCAACACGTCGGTTTAATTTCCTAATTCTCAAGTGTTCCACCAACTGTTTTATAGGCATCAGCAATCAAAAGCCTTGTCTGAAATGGGAAACAGGAGCTCACATTTTAGGGGGCATAAAAGTTATCACCTGATTGTAATTTCAGAACTGAATCACCTCAATTGGTTAGAATACTAATGAATCACCCCAATTGCTTAGAATGCCAGTGATTCTGTCATTTTGTAAAAATACAGCATCACATCACAAATTAACACAAGTAATCAAAATCTGTCCTTAATAGCTCATGCAACAGAAACATATATACATGCCTGGAAAAAGGAAAATTTTTCATTTCATAGAAGAGGATGCTCTCAAACCACACTAAAACCAGACCATTAGAGCAAAAGGAGACATCATGTATAATCAAAGGGAGGCCATCACCTTAGGAGTAGGGCATACCAACAGGGAACAGTGTGCACTGATGTATGCCTGAGAACTGCCTCAATCAGGACTTCAGCCAGTTTCTCCTCAAAATTCTGGGGCCTGATTTCCATTTGTGCCATGGAACATTTTCAGTGCTCTGTAAAAGCTTCTACTGAATAATTGAATGCAATGAACATAAAGGAAATGCAAGCCCTTTTCAAGGTCATTTTCTACAAGATGTAGAAAAGCTCTTAAATAAATGAGAATCAGACTATAAAATAAAACCTTAGATATCCTATTCATAAAAATAATCCTCCTCTTTATATATAGTATACATACTATACTCAATACATACAAGAGAGTGTAAATATATAAAGAATATACACACAAAACCTGAGGATCCAAATAGATCAGAAATTAACAGTTGTAATGTCTTCAGTAAAATGAAATGCACGAGCATCATATGCTGTGATAAAACTGCATTATTATAAGAGGATTTCACTCAATTTGCATTTTTTGTACAATAACAGTAAATAATCTTATTAAAGTAATCCATCTGGTATTGTAAATCTGTGCAGAGGATTTTAAATCTAGTTCAAATAATGCATACAAGCTTTAAAAATGGCAAAGATTCAAGTTATTAAGTCCTGTGTTGTAATAAAATATTCTTCATTTATAGCATTATAACAAATTAAGAGTTACTAAATGGTTGGATAAACTACATTTTCACCCTTAACACATATCTTTTCTTATGACAGGTCACTTTTGAATCAGAACGTGGGAAGGGTAAAACTGGAGAAATTGGAGTGGACAATGTTATACTAATTTCTGGTCTATGTCCAGAAGATATCTGATAATGGACATTTGAGTATACCAGATTCAATCCTATTTTTCACATTTGCCTTATTTGTAGTGTATTTTTGTATTCTTTTCTTCATTAAAAAACCAAAACAAAACTATAAAATTGTGCCTTGAATCTAATGCAACAATGCAAACAGGAAAACAGATGTGCAAGGTGCAGATTATGCTTTTTAATGAGTTCTTCTAATTTTAATACATGCACTGAGTGTAATACTACTGTGTTTTATAATTAGAAGATCAGGGTTTCTGATGTATTATTTATCTAGCTTTTTTACAAATGCTACATGCTTTTATTTCTTAAAAATCTTCTTGAGGCTATTCATTAATCTTCTATTTCATTTCTTCTACTCCATAAGAAAGCATTAAAAGAATGCTACTACTTCTGGTGACATAATTAACTTCTTAGTGGGTATGTTGTTCCAAAAATCAGTATCCATCACCCTGTGTGCAGTAAGGTAATCACACACAGAACCAAGGTGTTTGTTTATTTAAATACTTGTGCAAAGATGAGTGCTAGGTAAATCCACAAAGCCAGCACACCAAGCAGAAATTATGACCACTATTTATATGTTGTTAATCTTGATATATTCCACTTATCTAGTATATATTCAGTGTTTACTACTCTACTATTGCTGAGTTGTGCTGAGCTGGCTTCTTATACCTTGGGCAGCCTGGTGGCCTTCAGTGTTTACTATTGTATTACTGCTGAGCTGTGCTGAGCTGGCTTTGCTAATTTCTTCTTATCTTGGACATCCTGCAGGAGCACACTCTTCCTCCCAAATTTTGTTACCCCTCTGGGTCTGTGATCTTTGAAGCATGTCAAGCACTAAACTTTAATAAAGTAATTCTATTGACAAATAATTTATCCTAGACATGAGGTAAATATTCAATCTATTGAACAAGTAGGAAGAAAGTGATCATTTCCTTTTTGATGGAGCTAAGCAAGTTGTAAGTGGATTCATGTCTGAGGAATATTTTCATTACCAATAAAGTATGTAAAATACCTTGACTGTCATCAGTGTCTTTGAGTCACACACATCAGTGTTAAGAAATGATCCCTTCACAGTTTTATAAGCATTTAATGTTCACCATTAACAGATTATGTTACCAACTGGCAGGGGGGAAAAACAAGAGCAAAAAGAATGACCCATTATTAATGTTTAAGAAGCTTCACATTATGGACTGACCTTCAGGAACAAAAGGCTCCTGCTGGATTGCAGGCCTACTTTCCCCCATTAGAGGTGAGAAAGAATGATTTTCATTGTCCAGGAGACAGTATGACCTAGTGGCCACAAAATAAGGCTCCTCTTACACAATTGAAAAAAATAATCTTTGTTGTGAGTTCCTTCATGACCTTTCAAACATCAACAAAAGGAGTGGGGATTATCCACCATCCCCAGGAGCAGGAAGGTGAGCAGAACTTTCTCCCACAGAGCAGGAGCTGCCATCAGCTGCCAGTCTGGCCCATGCTCACAAGTGCACGTCAATGTCCAGAGACACATTTGAGAAGGGACCAGAATCCAGGTTACTTCTTTTCTGAAAGGAAGTCAAATGACAATGCTGTGAAAGAGAAGAAAATTATTTCTGTATTGTTATCTCTGTGGAATGTACTTAATGCTCTGGATTCTACGAGAATAGAGAAGCCCGTGGGAAAGCCCTGGTTCAGGCAATATTCAGTTAAATACATGTGCATACATTTTCCTCTTGGTTAGCTCTGTGTATCCCCTTCCAGGCTGGCTGCTCACTGTTTATTCTTAGTGACTCTCTTATTTTAGCTTTTGTATGAAGAAGGGTACATCCAAAATGATTGACTAAAATTTTGTACTCTAACACTGAAGAATTTCGAAGAATTCAGCCTATATGAACCTAACCTTTTTAACAAAAACACTATACCAGTTCAAACACCTTGAATTGCACTCATGAAGCAAGTCAGGGATGCTTGAGAGATTTCTTGTTGAAACACAGTATTTTTGCACTGTGCACACAACTGAGGAAAGGGCAGGCAAAACTCAAATATGTGGAAAGTTTACAATGGCTATGTAAGCAGGAAATGCAGTTTTTTTGTTAGAACTGGTTTGTGTTACAAAACAGATGCTCTGGGAAGTGTACATGGACTTCAGCTTTGACGTGGGAATGTGTTTCCTGGTGTCTTCTGAGCTGCTGAGGAAATTGCAGAAAAAGGACACTCCCTTTAATGGCAACTTTAATGGCAAAGATTCTGGTAGCTTCAAAATGAGGGCAAAGTTCCTTCAGTACCAAATTGGACGCTGTGATTGATCTCAGGATGCTTCAATAACCTGGTCATAGTGGGGCAGAAAAGTGAAACAAATATTTTTCTGGATTCTCTCCTCCTTGTCTGACTCTAAAGTTGAACTATTTTTACTGAAGATCAAAAAAATGAAAGTTCAATTTTACTGAAGTAAAATTCTGTGTCTAGCTTCAACCAGCAATAATTTATGCAGCACCTCTAAATACTAAGAAGCCTAAGAATCATTACAGTCTTGAGTGGTGCAGTGTTTGAAGTGCAAATGATGTATGTATGTGGAGAAAACTCAGTCCACCTAAAAAAGTGCATATGGGCATTTCGTGAATGGGTAGTTACTAGGCATAGAAAGATAAATACTGCCCGTGGAAGGCATAATATCTAAAGGGTATTTGGTCAATACACAAAAACCAGAGAGTAAACACAATGAATATGGAGCTAATGTTGGTTGAATTGTAGCCCACCAGGAATCGTCACCAGGACCAATACTTTAGTGGTAGACTTCCCTCCAAAAGTCAAGTCAAAAAGATTTTCTATTTCATGGAATGAGTAAGTAAATAATTTGCTCAGATCTGTACCAACTAACTGCAATAGCTGCCACAAGGCTTTCTGTAGTAGATGCAGAAGTGGTATCCCATTTGTTTGCAATGGATTATCATCCACAAGACAGCTTGCATCATAGCAGATCATAATTCCAGCATAATAAGATCTGAATAGAAAAACTGAAACCTTTTTTTGTCACTATTGTATTAGGGACGATGTGAATAATGACATGACTCTCCAGCTAATCAGCAAGGTGAGAGTGATCTTTATTCTTCCAAACCTCTTTTACAGACAGTTCTGAAAGAAAAATGTTTCATTGGTTAGCAAACCAACACAAGACCATCATTGGACAATTAGGAACAACACCCCTCGACCGTTTCTAGCAAGTAAACAACAGGTTAGACAAACAACTCCTGCAAAGGTTGTTTTACTTCCTCCAAGGACTGTTTGAATCCCTCCTCACAATTTCTCAGGCCACTTTCTCAGGCCTGTGTGAGAGAGTTTTGTGACTTAGTTTCACACAGATGCTGTGCTGCTACCTGATCTCTCTCATTCAGCATCCACACTTTTTTGGTTGTGAATAAATTCAAAGATAGCTTCTGCAGAAGCGACATAATAAATCCATTCTGCATATACAATCATATAAACCACATCAGTGCATCAACAAATTAACTATTATTGTTTGCAACATTCATTCTGAAGATCGAACTGCTAAGGGCAAAACCTACATGTTTCTCCTTCGGATGAAAATATGTCCTTCAGTTAAAGGACATATTATGCCTACAGTCATTAATGCCTCAAAATGTTCCTGACAGTTTTCCATTATTGTGAAATCCATTATCTGCTTCATTATTTTAGACAGCAAGGAAACTGCACTGGGGGTATTTGAGCAAGTTAAAGTTATGCTGTAATCACGTGACTTGAACTTTAACATCATTTGTAACTCTTAAGTCTGATAACACACTTTAGAGATTGTCTGCAAGTTAATGGGGGGGAAAGAAAGGTTTCTAGCTAATTGCCCAAATCTATATTGCATCCTTCAAAAGCTGCTCAACAGATGTGATCACTTAGTCTTGAATGTTGTAACAACAAATTTGAATCACTTTTTTTCAGCTGCCAAAAGAACTAACAAAGGCATCTCATTTTGACCATGGTGAATACATGGAAATGCTGCGGCATGTTCCCAAAAGATGGTTATCTTTTAACATGCAGTTGAAAGGAACTTAAAACATTTTCCAGCTATTAGATGTTATTTTATATATTAAAAAAATGATCCCCAAATGTAATTTTCCAGGATCAAAAAGATCAAGATAATGAAGAGAGGTTTTCAATGAGTACTGCTCACATTTACTTCACAATTGCTATATTGTTAATGATAGATTCATACAACTGCATGTATTCCATGTACTCATGACAATATATTGATGAAAAGGTAAATAGCAATGAAGTATGAGTAATTTACTTGGTCACATGTGCAGCTGTTACATTAAAGCTCATCAAAGTGAAAGATACTTATTAGAAAAGAAATTCTAATTTTAACAGTTACTAACCTCTCAAATACTTGATTTTAAAATGTGATTTCAACAAAATTAGACATACAGGCTCTTGGACCCTCCCCAGTTCTTCAGGAAGGGTACATTATACAACTCTTCAGAAAGCTGATTATTGATTTTTTATTTGGGGAATACTAAGCTGGGGAATATTTAGCCTTCTGTGATTCAGTGATTTTTTTCAATAGCCTGATACTCTAAAAACCTCTCAATTTCTTAGCATTTCTGTAATGCCTTATACCAATTTCTATTTCAGATATACTCCTGAGCAGAAACTTCTCTTTCAACAAATTTGAAAAATAATTTAAAAAGTGATCCTTTTAGGCCCTCAGATAAAAGCTAACTTCAATCACATGTTTAGAGTGTTTTATTAATTAATCTAAAATGAAAGGGAAATATTTCAAAGCTAAACATTATGTAAAATAACAAAATATATGATAAGGAATTAGTGTATTTAATCTGATGAAAATAAGGTCTGAGTTAAAGGAAACAGCATGTCCCTAGACATGCCTCAAAACAGCATTTAATTCTTTTTTTTTCATATGCTTCCTTTTACTTCCATGAAAAGATGGTGCTTCTCCAACAAGTAGGATGGTTTACAGGAGCACTAAATAGCTCCTCAGGTATGTTCTGACAGGGCCCAAGCCCCAGCTCTCCCTCAAATAATTCCCATGAAGAGCTTGGGAGTCAAAATGCTCCAAAAATCACTCCCAGGAGGCAGCTCACATGCAGAAGTGCCACTTTTTTGTTGTGTAGAGGAGGTGATATTGATTTTTCTGACATTTGTTCTTTAGAAAGGCAGTAGCAAAGTTAGCAGCTCATTCAGGCACTTGAAATATTTGTCCAGAGCTGACTGCCCTGGTCCATTGCTTTCTACTGCTGTATAGTGCTTAACTTTGATGCCTAAAATGTGTTTGTTGAACTGGACACTTCTGGAGCTCAGTCTGTAAATCTGACTTAGGTGAATAAAGCAATCAACCAGAGTCTGGCTCTGATTTCAGGTTAGTGTTTCAGATTTAATGTTAAATCCCTGGGGTTTGGTTCACTACAGGTTACTACAGTTACTGTAATATCTGTGCTTTGAGTCACTGCAGTATTCTATTTTCTTGCTATATTTGATATCTTAATTCATGGTATTTTTGTGTACTGCACAAGGATTTGTCTTCCCCACTTGAAAAACAACTCAATTCACAATTATACAATACCATAAAAAAAACCAGAAGTCACAAACACGTACAAAATAATGATAAAAACTTTTAGAAGTACATACCATAAAGTAATCAGAAACAATATATTTCAAAATCACCCACAAAAAAACTATCCTCCCCTCAAGCATTAATTTTATTCTAAACTAAGTAATGTTAACAGCTGATTTTAAAAGCGCTAGAACAGGTACTGTTCTCAAGAAAGTCACATGTCCACTTAGTGAATTAATCATTAGCATCACCTTCCTGCCCAGGATGTAAATATATGGGAGTCCTAATTTTCTTTGTTTTCTTTGAAATTGCCAGGATTTTAAAATAGTCACTCTTTGTAGTGAGGGCACTCACTACACACTTTGTAGCAAGAGGGCACTTATAGACTCACCCCAGCATGTGCACTATTGAAAATGCATGTGAAGATGTGAATAGCAATATAATAATTTTTGCCTTTATGGTTCAAGAGAGTTAAACTGAAAGGTGGCTGCAAAGAATCTTGTGATACTGACTGGCTGTGCAAGTAAATGGAATATGAAAATTGATTGTGGGTCACCACAACTAAAGGAATAAGAATAAATAATCAATCTTCTTTATATCTATCTAGTCAGTGATTCCAAATTAGCTAATACCTCTAAGGAAAATTATCTGAGAATGACTGCATTTTCTTCTGGAAACTCACTTGCACTGAAAAAGATCCATATATTTTTCCCATATTCCCCATACTGGCATTGCACCCCACCAAGTCGTGTAGTGGTGGAACAAAGGGTCACTTTGTAGTTGATTTACTTGCTGGTTCCTTCAGGAGGAGAATCGATGGAGTAGCATCGTTGTCATTGCAGTTTGAGAGCTTTCTTTAACATCCAGTAACTATTTCAAGAGCACTGTGTGTATATAAACAATCCCAGGGCTGCCACAACAAATTCATGTTTGGCTCACCGACACCAGACTGTGCATAGCAAAAAAGGAGACAGAGAGAGACAGCTGCTTATCTCAATTTCCCTCAAGTGAAGTATTCTTCAGTGCTTAACTAAGCAAGTTACTCAGATGGCTTCATAACACTCCACTGACTCTGGCAGAATTTCTTCATAATCCTCCCAGCAATTCAATTTCAGGTCTTCCAGGTGGTATGATCCCCCCACCATGTACTGGAACTCCTGCCAGGAGGAAGAGCCAGGAAACACATAGGAAATATCTCTCAACAACACTACCCAGTTAACTTTATGTACATCATCCTCACAATCCTAAACTCAGCACATTCCAGTGTTACAGAAAATGCACAGAAATCTCAAGACATGGAAACAAACAGCATGGGCAGCCACATCAGGAGAGCTGAGCAGCATTACTGCCAAGGTCATCCACTGCTGGGCACTGCAGGCTTTATCTCATCACACAAAAGCAGCATCAGTTCAACACCAATCTAATAAAATCCAGGACCTCATCCACCCCCCTCTCAGAACTGGATCAGAGCCTAAAAATTGTGAAAGTGTCTCTTGAAATGAACAGCCACCCAAGAAGTCACTCTTTGTGTGAATCGACACACTTCAAATGCTGACTGAAGGTACTTTCATGAAATAAAATCTGAGTTCCAGAGTATGGCCCAATTCTTGGATTTTCAGTCGATGAATATGACATTTATATAGGATTCCCTTCCACATATCATTAAGGATGGAGGGAGATGACTGTCACACTTTGTTCCCTATTTAATTTCATTTTCTTTCAATAAAATGCTTTGCTTCATATTTGCAACCCATATTATGGGATTTTTTCCCTCACTTGCTAGTAGAAAGCTAGGGAGCCTTTTCAAGAACAGAATCATATTTCTAAATTTTAGTGCTTTTTTCCCCTGGGAATTCTAAAATCAATACAATACCTTCAGGTAGGTAAAATCAGATTACTGACAGCAGAGCGCAACAAAGACCTCATTAGTGAATAAAACCAAAAACACGTATTAAAAAATCATACAAGCATTTTACTGTATCTGAGTATAAACCCCAGCATCATCTATAGATTTGCTGTAAAGCCAAAATTCTGGAAGTAGTAATCTCTTAAAAAATCATTTTGAATACCTATGTGAAATACACGTGAAAAAAGAAAGCACTACAACAAAGGCAATGACAAATACCTTTACTTTGGCCAAACTACATCTACCTTTAGATGTTTACTGCATAATCAGACATGATCAGCAGATTTCATCATCATGGGCACAAGCTGTGTCCCTGTGAAATTTTATATTTATTTTCTTTACCTGTGTGCGCCAATAGCTCCATTTAGCATCCAAAAGACGATTTAGTTATAGAAAAAGTAACATAGTACTATGCTGAAACCAAGAAGTGTTACAACGTGGGGTTTTTTTTTGTTGTTGTTAGCTTTAGGTCTGATAGTAATTTACCTTGTGTGTCACATTGCCTTCCCAAGCCGTGTTTGCCCGACAAGTATCATATCACGACTAAGGTTAAAATCACATGAATGTCATTTATTTTTCATTCCTCTTTGGGCTGAGAGGAGCATGGTGGGGCTCCCCCAGGCATTCAGACAGATACCAAAGGAGGGCCATGCCCTGCACAGGGGCTACATCATGGGCAGCATCACGGTGTCCCTTTCACCCCACAGCCACACCATATGCCAGATCCATGCCCAAAACAGTCGGTAGCCCCAGTGGAAACTGTGCCCTCACACCTGAGCCTGCACGGGAGAGCAAGTTATTTCCAGGGCTGCTGCCCTCTCGGGAGTGCTTTCACCCTGCGGCAGCCGCGGGGACAGCACAGGAGCCCACAGGAATACACCTGCCACGGTCACCCGACAGCAGAATGACAGGATCAGCTGGCTTGGAAAAGACCTCCGGGATCATCAAGTCCAACCCCTGACCCAACACCAACCTCTCAGCCAGACCATGGCACTGAGTGCCACGTCCAGACTTTCCTTAAACAACCTCCAGGGACGGTGACTCTGCCACCTGCTTGGGCAGTCCATTACAGCATCTAATTGCTCTTTCTGTGAAGAAACTCTTCC
>VYXD01007335.1:27210-46495 GCA_013397195.1 Hylia prasina
GAGGTGAGCGGCCGGCCCGGCTGCCGGTGCACGGGAGCAGCGCTGTGTGTTTCGCCGGGGCCAGCAGGAGTGCGGCTTCCCCGCCTCAGCAGTGCTCGGGGAGCCGCCGCCCTTGTCTTGGCGCTGGCGGTGAGGTCGGGGGGAAGTCGCAGGAGGCACGAACCGCCCAGCTGCTCCCCAGCCCTGGTTTGCCCGTCAGCGCGGTGACCTCGGGACCGAGGGGAAGAGCGCCCTAAAAAGCGGGGGTTTGGTAGGTAGGGCCGTGCTTGCTTTTCCTCCTGCCCCGGCTGTGCAGGGCGGTATTTCGCCCCTGAGCAGAACAGCATCGGGTCAGAATTACGCTAGAAGGGTTCCGGGGATGTGTTACAGGAGCGGGTATGAGGAGGCAGGGGAGGTTTAGGTTGGACATTAGGAAGAATTTCTTCACTGACAGGGTGATTAGATGCTGGGATGGATTGCCCAGGGAGGTGGTGGAGTCATCGTTCCTGAAGGTGTTTGACGACGTGGCACTTAGTGCCATGGTCTGGTTGACAGGTGGTGTTCAGTCATGGGCTGGACTCGATGATCTCAGAGATTTTTTTCCAACGTAATTAATTCTGTGATTTTAATGAAGAATTTGGGGAAAACCCCACAGAGTTAGCGGGCCCATGGCATTGTGGATCACAGTTTGTGTGGGGCGGCCCACCTGTTTCCTGGGAAGCGAACACAGGCGGATTTGCAGTCTGATGTCCCCCAAGTTTCATGGGCTGGTGACTGTGATGGAGGGTCCAGCGGTGACACCCAGCCCGTGGTGGCATGAGCCTGACCCCAAACCTCGGCCAGACAAGCTGTCACCTGTGGCTGGCCTCGACACCAAGCGAATGTCAGCTGCTTCCAAAGACACACGGCTGGGCTGCTGCTCCCAGCTGCTGTAACTTCCCTTCTGATTTATAGCAAAAGGGGCTGTAGTCCCACTCACAGAAGAGGCTGATCTTGGAAGCTGCAGGATAGATATCTGTAATGGTGCTATTATGGGAATTCCTTATGTATTTGCTATATTGGTTTCCATGCAGCATTAATGTCTTGAAATAAGACATATAGTGGCATAAATATAGGAAGGAGTTAAAGTTCACACTTTAAAATATAGTATTATTTTAATAGTTAAATATATAAAAATCCATTTCATTTCAAGTGTATTTCACCCCTTGCTTGAACCAGTACATCATGGGTCTTTGATCAAGACTCTAAAGTATTAAGCAATTATGTACTTACACTTCTAAATGTTCATATTTTAGAATAAGGAATGTCAGCAGACACTAATAATATTTTACAAATGCCATTTGTTTAAATCATACTCTTTATCCATTCAGGATGGGTGGCCTTTTTAGGAGCATATGTACTCTCCTGCATACAAAGGATTTATTTTTGAAGGAAAAAAGTTTTATAATTGTTCAGTGGAAAAACCTGTAAAACTACAACCAAGTGGTATCTAATCTAAGTATGGCCCTGGCAGTGGAATGACAAATAGAAATAGTACAGAGCCAAGACTTAACTAAAAAAATGAATGTTAAAGCAATGAAAAGACACTGTTCATCTGACAAATGATGAAAAGCTTGCAGAAGTTCATAAAGCATGTATTTATTACTTACATGTTCCATTGTCATGTGAATTTGCCAGCACAATTTTCCATAAAAAGACATTGCAAACTAAACATTTACCTTTGCTTGTAGTGTGCTAGAATCAAATTCCTTGCTGGCTGTATATGAGTAAGAATAATCTTTAAAGCTATTTTGTCAAGGAAATGTGTTCAAGAGAAAGAATTGCTTATTTCTCTCCAAAATTATTCATATTTTCTTTTAAATAAACAAATATACTTTGGATGGATATGTCCTAAATTCATTTTTACTTTCTATTCCTCTTTCTTCAAGACAGTCTGTTTTGTTGGACTTCTGTGCCAATGCAGAGCTCAATGAAGGAAGGAAGTGTGATCCACCTCAGGAAAGCTTTGCTTTGATTGAGGTTGTCAAATAGGTACATCTACAAGAGGATATAAACAGTATTTTTGGAGACTGAAAAATAGATGGACTTGTAAGAAAGTTTGACGAGCTCTGTCACTCAAAAGCCAATGTTAAACCTGCAGCTCACAACATGTTCTTCTTTTCTTTAGGTTTAAAAAGTGCTAATTCTTCTCTGGTAAATGAACAAGAAATTTAAGATGCAATTACAAAATAGTGGAGGAAAGCTGTGAAGCCAAGAATGAACACGAAAGGTAATATCTTTATAGGTAAACAGGGAAAGAATTTTCAGTTGTTTTCAGTTATAATAGAACATGTAAAAGTTTGAGTTTATTTTTCAAGTACTGGCTGCTGGAGCCATGTTGTATGTAATACTGTAACCTTTCCTTTTCAAAAAGGTATAAACTCTTAATCATTTTGTCTGTGGTGGGAAGGTGGGAAGATGGGAACATTAGAGGCTTACAACTTTAAAGAAATGCAGAACAGTCCCCATTTGTTTAGTTCTAAGAGGATTATAGTGTACAAGCCAATCTCAACGTACTGGGAATTTTGAATTATGATTTCCCAGTCTTTGGAGGACGATGTTACAAATGCTTCTTGTGCACAGACATGGAGTAGAGGGAGCAGAGCAGGTGAGTGATACAATCCCAGGGATGTTGAAAGAGCACTGAAACACTAAATGAACTGAAACTGTTACCTGTATGAGGCAACACAGTTAAAGTATGTTGAAGAAAGAGACTTCTACTTGGAGATGTCACAGCCTTCCTGACAATTTTTTGGCTGGTTTGCTGTCTGAAGTGATTGGAAATACGAATGTGAACATTTGCATCCATCCAGATGAACAGTTAGGAAATTATATTGCATAAAAGTAGTTATTGAATAAACAATATTTCAATTGCCAGGGATGTTTTTTGAGTGAGGAAGAATGTTTATAATATCCTCTTGCTGTGGGAAAATAGTGAAATAGTGAAGAGTGAATATTGTTCATGTTGTCTGTCAGATTTAACAACAATCCTTTTTTGTTCTAAAACCTGTTATTGTTGGAAAAACATGAATGTTAGGAAATGAAGCAGTAATTGCACACAGTGCAAAAAACTCTTTTTCACACAGTGAAGTTTTGGTTAAGTACTGAGGCAGGTGATGTTAAAGGACTGATATTAACAAATTCTGCTTGGCTCAGCTTAAGTTTTGCTCCATGATAGAGACATGTTGGGGAAATGCCTGATGTGTTTCTAACAAACTTGGATTTTTATGCAGATGATAAGCTGTACTCTTTAGCTGGCTGTTAATATATAATCACAAAAATTATGTATTTTAATATATTATTTATCTTAATATATATATTCCTTAAACAACCTCCAGGGACGGTGACTGCCACCTGCTTGGGCAGTCCATATGGTTTGTGAAAAACTCTGTTTAGGTGCACCAAAAGCCTGAATCTCATGATAAACTTTACTGTAGCAGCTCAGCTTAATTAATACAAAGCACATGTCACAATCTGTGTCTCTGCCATAGCTAGGTAAGTCATCTGCTGAAGTTCCATTCAACTCAGTTCTTTTCCTATGCAGTCACTTGAGGCCAGAACGGGAGTTCAAGTTCAGAAAGTGTGCCCTGTGTGTCAAAAGCCTGACTTTTGACCTGCTTGAAGCCCCAGCTAGTACCTCATACTGACAAGTAGTGGAAAGTGGCTGAGAGAAAAGGGATTCCTCTGCCAGCTTTGACCAGGCCTTGTCATGAAAATTTGTAAAACCAGAGAGCTCCACGGAACATTTCTGTGACCTTGTGCCCAAACTAGGAAATGGATTTTAGGATAAAGTTAGTTAATATTGAAAAATACACTGGATGTACTTTAGAGAAACCAAACAAGTGTTTCTTTATGTGAAATGGTGCAAATTTTAAAGCAAATAGACACCCACTTTATTTATACATAATTACCAATAAAACTTTTGATGACAAATCTCTCAAAACTATATATACATTTTATTATTGTCCCCTGAATCATAATGTATTAGAATGTATTGTGAGTCTGTATATCTTTCCAGTTGTGGAAGAGATTAGCTAATACCTCCACTTGACACTTGTAATCTGTAACTTGTTATAAGTAAATTTCATAATTTTTTTAAACTTCTTAAAATTATTTTATTAACCAGGTCAACAATATCAATAAAAATAAAGATTTCATATCAGTGGAATATTGCATTATTTGTAACATTTTCAAGTAGATAATTACTTCATTCAGTAGAAAAATTCACATGATTAAGGGAAACAGGTTATAGGAAAAGATGAAATATCTTCCAGTGTGAATCAGTTTAACTGTGAAGTTATTAAAAGGAGCCATTAACAAGGTAATGTCTCTGCTGGGATGTGCATCCTTTCTAACATCAGTAGAGCATCCTGAAACTCAAAACAGCTGTAGCTGTTCAATTTGTATTTTCTCGTTTAGTTTTTGCCATGGAACAAGTCAGGGTTTAATTTATCTGGTGTAGCTGTAATGTATTGAACCTTTTCATAAGCTCTAGCTTACATACTGATGTCAAATGAAGCCAGTGGCTAAGCAGTCTGGTAAGGACAACAGCTTTTCCTATCTCATTAAATCCATGCATGTTTGATCTTATTAGAAAAATGTGCTGACAGCTCTGAACTGGGGTTGATCCCTGAGGCTTGAGAATTTCATTATGCACTCTATTGATTGTTTTATTTATTTTTTTTAAGAATATAAGAATTCAATTTTAATTAAAAATGGGGGTGGGTCTAGAAGAAGCAACTCCAAATAAGGATTAAAAATTGGCCTTATAAAAGGGGATACTTTCTGCATCTTCACATGAATGTCATACACTCTGCCATCTCTCTTCTTCAGATTTGCTAATTTGGGAAGAAAGCTGTGGGAGAATAATTTCACAGAGAGAAACACAGGTCTGAGAGAGTATAGCTCCAGATTAGGAAAGAGTGCTGTAGTTCAAGCAGTCACTGATGCAAAAGATGCAGAACAAAACTGCTTCTCCATTTTAGTACTGTGTACTCCAGTGCTTCTGGATCTGTGAGTGAGAGCTGACTCTTGGTCAGTGAGGTGTCAGTGGTCATGGACAGCTGGAACTTAAACTGTTGTATTGCCTCAATTCTCATTGTGTTCACTTAGCTTTATTCATGTGGCTATTCTTTGAACATGAACTTCTGTCTAGTTCTGAATTTTTTAAGTGTGGGAGGCAGTCCCCTGGAGATGCAGGAAGAGCTCTGATTTTTGCTGAGATGAAGTAAAAGCTCCAATAAATGGTTTCTTGGTGACATTGTCGGTATCTGCTCTCCTACTGTATTTAGGGTGAAGAAATGTTTTTGGGGTTACAGGCTGGCTGTGAGAATTCTCTGATTTCTGCTTAGACTCTTGAATTTAAAACAGCATTTGATAATTTTCATTGTTTATATGGGATTTAGGATGCCCAAAGTAGCTGGTGTTTCCAGGACTATGCTGTGCACCATCTCTGCTATAGCATTAACATTTTTAATACAATGTTTGCAGAACATTTATTCCACAGTGTCATTGTTTAACCCCAGCCAGCATCCAAACCCCAGGGAGCCTCTCACTCACAGCCCCACCAGCAAGACTGGGGAGAGAATTGGAAGGATAAAACCAGAAAACTCATGGGTTGAGATAAACACAGTTTAATAGGAAAAGTAAAAGCTGCACACATAAGCAAGGCAAACCCAGGAATTCATTCACTGCTTCCTATGGGCAGGCAGGAGTTCAGCCATCAGAGAGTAGGGCCCTAGCATGTATAACAGTGACTTGGGAAGACAAACTCCATCACTCCACATGTGCCCCTCTTCCTTCTTCTTCTCCCCACTTTATATACTGAGCATGATGTCAGATGGTCTGCAATATCCCTTTGGTCACTTGGGGTCACTTGTCCTGGCTATGTCATGCACAATAGTATGTCCCATGCTCCCCCAACTTCCTCACCAGCATGGCACTAGGAAAGGGAGAAAAGGCCTTGGCTCTGTGTAAGCCCTGCTCAGCAATAGCAAAAACATTTCTATATTATCAGTCTGTGTTGGGCACAAATCTGGAACACAGCCCCATACCAGCCACTGTGAAGGAAATTAACTCTACCCCAGCTGAAACCAGCACACACTGTTAGGAGTATTTGACTTCTGATCCTTGTCTGGGCTGTGTCTGGATTGTTTTCCAATTACATAGAATTTCTTGGAGAAAAGCTCATTTACAATGGAGGTTGGGATGCGGGAGAAAAGGACAGGTGTTCACGCTTCCAAGACATTCATGCAGACTTGCTTGGATGCATTCTGAGTTTGTCTTGGTTTTTCAGGGTTAAGACAAAATGGATTATGGTTTTGTACAAGGTAATGTGTAAAGCAAAGACGAAGCATTTATCCCAAATGCTTTTGGAGAAGGCAATGTTTTTCCTGGGGACTGAATTTGCACTCAACAGCAAGTGTCTCAGGCTGATTTTTTGTTTGTTTGCTGGTTTTCTCTTAGTAATTTTACTGTTTAAAAATGTTATGATTCAACTTGGTATTTATACAGGATGGGCATATTTTAAACCTGAGGTAGCCTGATGTTTGGGGTTTTTTGTTGTTTTTTTTTTTTTTTCATTTTTGGAAGCAAACTGGCTTAAAAGGTTTTTATTGATTGTCATAATTTATTCTTGTACACACAAGTGACTCATTATACCATGCAGTCAGAGTGAGAGCTGGTAATGATTTGGCAAGAAAGTGCCTCATCAGCACAGCATTACAGAGTCTCATTGTAAATACAAGCCTTGTAACCTTCAGTGTATGCTTGGAATTCAAACAGATGTTCTCATGCATATTTGGAAAGTCATGGCAGTCAGGTGAAGTCCCTGGTGACTGAAAAAAGGGAAACAAACATCACTTCAGTTTTTAAAAAGGGGAGAAAGAAAGACCCAGGGAACTATGGACCTGTGAGGCTCACCTCTGTGCTTAGGGAGAGCCTCCTAGAAGATGTGCTAAGGCATATAAAAGATAGGAAGGTAATTCAAGGTAGCCAGCATGGCTTTACTAATGGCAAGTCATGCCTGACCAATCTGGTGGTGTTCTGTGACAGAGTGACAGCAAGGGTTGACAAGGGACAACTGACCAATGTCATCTGTCTAGACTTCTGTAAGGCCTTTATTATTGTCCACATGACATCCTTATCTCCATGTTGGAGAAACGTGGGTTTGATGGATGGACTCATTAATATTCAGTGGATAAGGAGTTTGCTGCATGGATGAGTTGTGGTCAGTGGCTCTATGTCCAGGAAGAGGGTGGTGACGAATGGTGTCCCTCAGGAGTCTCGTGGGACTGGCACCCTTTCATATCTTCATCAATGACATGGGCAGTAGGATTGGTGCACCCTCAGCAAGTTTGCAGGTGACACAACAGCAGGACAGGATGGCATCCAGGAGACTCTGGACAAACTTGAAGAGTGGGCCCACGAGCACCTCATGAGGTTCAACAAGTCCAAGTGCAAAGTGCTGCACCTGAGTCAGGGCAATCCCAGACATGAGCACAAACTGAGAGAAGTCACTGAGAGCAGCCCTGCAGAGAAAGGACTGGGGTAGTCCTGTGGATGAAAAGCTGGACATGAGCCAACAGTGCTCACTTGCAGCCCAGGAAGCCCCTGGCACCCTGGGCTGCATCAAAAGCAGTGGGAGCCAGCAGGTCGAGGGAGAGGATTCTCCCACTCTACTTTGCCCTCATGAGACCCCACCAGGAGTGCTGCATCCAGCTCTGGGGTCCTCAGCACCAGAAAAACATGGACTTGTTAGAGCAGGTCCAAAGGAGGACCACAAAGATGGTCAGAGAGCTGAAGCACCTCTCTCATGAAAACGGGCTGAGAGAGCTGGAGTTGGTCAACCTGGAGAAGAAGAGTCTTTGGGGAGGCCTTACTGTGGCCTTCCAGAACTTTAAAGTGCTTATAAAAAAGAGAGAGAAGGACTTTCTCTATGGGTACATAGTGCCGGACCAAATGTCAATGGGTTTAGATTGAAAGACAGCAGATTTATTTTAGATGTTAGGAAGAAATTCTTTACACAGAGGGTGGTAAGGCACTAGAACAAGTTGCCCAGAGAAGCTGCTGCCCCATCTGTGGAAGTTTTCAAGGCCAGGTTGGATGGGGCTCTGAGCAACCTGGTCTAGTAAATGGCAGGGAGATTGGAACTAGGTGTTCTTTAAGGTCCCTTCCAGCCCGAACCATTCTGTGATTCTGTCATTGCCAAACTGAAATGCCTCATGCAGTTGTGGGAGGGTTGAGGATGTTTGTTTTCTATTGCACAAAATTGTGATGCTATCATTTGTTTGTTCTTTTTCTTACAGCTCTACCTTAACAGAGATGCATGATTCATTTCGTAACTTAAGAAAAAAACTAGTCTTTCTCAGATTTCTTGTCTCTTAGAATTAGGAACACAGCAGAACAGTGCTGACTGAGTTCGATTCAGTTAATTTTATAAATCCTGGCTCAGCAGCATTTGTCAAATTGCATTAAATCAGGTAGAAAAGCGGTCAAATTCCAAGTTTAAAAAAAAGATCAAAGCCCAGTGTACAGACAATAACTGGATAAGGGATATACTCTTTCCCTCCTGTCTCTATCCCAGCATCTGTGCACAGTTTGTTTGCCAAAATTACGCAAATATGTGTCTTAAAAATATGAAGTCTCCCGAAGTTCGTAGGGTGGTTGTTTTATCTTTTTCTTCATAGGCTGGAGTTTCTCGTGCACATTGCAAAAGATTCCATGGGTTTGCTATGCCACAGCTCCCTCAAGTGGTAGAATAATTTTCCATTTGGAATTGCAGCTTGATTTCTGTGATACACTTGCATTCTCTTCAAAAGGTTTTGGGGCTTCTTCCAACTTACTGTTCTATCTGATTTATAACAGAAACATCAGAGTTCAAGGAACAGGAGTCTGAGCAGGGAAGAACTCAGGCTTGCTATACTTGGGTTCCCAATGAACTCTGGCTAGAAAATACACTGAAGTATTATCACTGCATCAGTAATTTCAAGTCTCTCCCTATAAAACTGTGAAAAACGTGTTTTCTACAGTTGTCTGACATAATCATGTTGTACATTGATTAGGAAAGCAGAGAAGGTGGTTGGCATTCAGACTTAATATGAAATGCAGTGCAGGTTCCCTGGTATTAATGAGCTTTGCTTCATCCTTTGAAAGGAAACTGTGGTAGTAAAATGAACTGTTGGATTACATTATATGTTCCTTATAAGTTTTGGAATCTCCATTTAATTTCTGCTTGTGTAAAACAATGTCAACCTTGGTGATAAATCTGGTCCTTACTTGATTTACAGGGCAACAAATGTACAACTTTTTACTGTTTTCACCACACTTCCTTTTGATTTGGAAATCAATGAAGTTTATGCTTGAGTAGTTAGTGTAATATTTCAGTAGTTAGTGTAATATTTCAGAAGTATATATTGCTTTTCACCTGGAAAGATTTTAAATTTTTTTTGCAAACTAGGTGCACACAACAAAACCAGGATCATTTCAAGAACATTTTTCCTGCAGAAACCTCTCTCATGTCACTGATTATGACCTTTATTCAGTGTCTTTTTTCTGCTGTCTGTTTCTTATGCTCCTCCCAATTACCAGTGAATATCCGTCTCCATTAAAATACTTTTTCTGTTACTTTTACCTAACTTTGCTTTTTACATTTGAAGGGAGTCACTCCATCCTACCTCTTTGCTATATAATTCATACATTTTGAGAAGAGCATTTCCTTAGAAGTGATTGTTTTGACTTAAATATTAGTAGTGTATTAGGTGGTTTAATTTCCAAAATTATTTTAAAACAATTGTTTATAATTTGATGCCCATATTGTGATTTCAGTTAGTTTATTTAACTGCTGCCAAAACATTTACGAACTTGAACTTAATGTTGCATGAACTTGAAAAAGTCCATGCAGGACTAAGAAAATTTTAAATTTCTAATAACTAATTTATTGCTTTAGTGTAAGAATCCTAAGGTAGAGCCTTGCCATGCTGGGGTGCTGTGGAAGATCAGGTGGATAGTGATGAGCCAGGACCACTACCATGAAGCAGGTGGTACCCACAGACTCTGCATACAGATCTTGCATACAGATTTCTTACATACAGATCCTCAACCTGCAGTGTTAGAGAGGAAGCTTTCTATGATGCATAGACCTCAATGAAAGATCCAAATACCTCACCTTTGCCACAGGGTAGAAGTATGTGCACTGACAAATTATCAGCAGAGGTTTGTTTGTGATAATTTCTTTGTGTGTCCATAGTCCTATATGCTAAATATTGAGAGTTCATTATTTCATCTTGCATTTAGATAAGTCTGTTTTTGTGGTGTGTGAGCCTAATACAACACATACATAGATAGACACAAGACCTGAAGAAAATGTGGAGTATGCTGGAAGAAGCAGGACTGATTATAAGGCATAGGGCAGTCATACTGGCTTAACATCTGTCACCAGCTCTGCCCTGGATTGCATGGAAAACAGTAAATCAGCAGATAGTAATTTTCTAATGTCAGCTTCTTGGTATTCTGGAGACAGGGAACTGTTCTTGCTTTGTGAGGGCTCTCCTGCATGAAAAAGCTCTTCTTTTTATTCACAGCCTCTGTGTTTCTGTAGCAGAACAAAGGAGTGAATGCACTTCTATGTTCTTTTTAGTATGATGATACTGAGGGCTCAACTTCAGTATGTGAGAACTGCATCCTGTTTCTCTGAGCCTGAAACTTCTGGAGTAATAAATTGGTTTCTGTAATCACCATTACTGAGGTTTTGCAGGCCTTGAAAATGTAAGATGTAAAATGTAGGAGTGTAAACTTAAGAGTGTTTAAATACAGCTTAAGGGAATGCTGAGAACATTTACTGTGGAGGATGGGTTGGTTCTATTTCTACAGAAAAAAGTGAAGTCTTATCCTCTCTGTCCTTTTCTTTTGTGGAGCTCTGAGGTCCTACCTAAAGTTTGAATTTGTTTCTGTCATGCAAAAGACAAGTTAGCTGGTGGTGGTCATAGAAACAACAGAGTGTGCAAATTACCCAGCTGTCCCTTCTCTACCCCTGTTCTAAGGAGCTTTCATCATGGAAACAATGATGCTGCAACAAACTGGCTTGTGAGTTCCTTCCCATATGGATGTGTGTGGCCTTGTCTCTGTCAGGCAGATGAGTTTTTCTGGAGTAGAATCAGGATGGATGCTATTTCAGACAAAACACTGATTTTGTGCATGAACTTAGAAGACTAACTGCAGAAAAGAACACAACACTTACAACACACCATTCATTTCTGCATTCTACATGTAATTCTCCTTTTCAACAAGAAGAATAATGTTAGGAATATAAAAATTTTTTTGCATGCAATTTTGCAGTAACAATGCACTGAGCATTTTTTGATTAAAGGGCTTGATGAAAAGGAAGCAAAAGGAAATAAGTGTTGAAACCATGAGATTTTGCATTCTGAAGACACCCTTGGATTTTCCTTTATATGTCTCAGAATATATGGTAGCATGCTTTGATAATGCTACAGCTGCAAGAAAATATAGTGTAAAATAGTGTAAAATAGCATAAAATGAAAAGAAGACCATGTGTGAATATACAGAAGATTAATTAATGTCATAAGTGCAGGAAAAGTGATGGTCTTTTTTGTTTGTTTGTTTTCAGGTTTAAAAATGTCTGATCTGAAAAATATTGTACACAGAACCCATTGTATAGAAAAACTGCTGTCTGAGAACAATTTGCAAGATATTGAGGATCATCTTAAAGGACTTGAAGGTGTTGATATGACTGTAGAATATCTTCAGGGTACAGAAGTTACCAAGGTTGTATATAGAGTACTCAAGAGCTGCCCTTCAGGAGAGTTGAAAAAGAAAGCAAAGCAGTTATTGTCAAGGTGGAAAGCACTTTACAAGAATAACTGTGCTCAGTCAATACAAGTTAAAAAGTCAGTTTCTGTGTATGTGAAAGAAAAAATTGAGTATCTCAGTGTTGTTCCTAGAGAGCAGTCACTGTCTGAAGGACCATGTCAGCAGGAGGTATTAGATGGTGCTAGTTCCAACATTTTGGTCCCACCACAAACTGTTAAAAATGTGGTATGTAACAATGCAGAAGGCAGTATGGATCAGCATTCTTCTTTTGAGGAACAACACACCGTTCATGAAGATTCTAAATCTGCTGTTAACGAAGCAAGTCTGCAGCAGGATCTGATGAGAGCTCTGAGGTGTAAATGTGTGGATCTTCTTTATAAAGCTTTGATTGGTTCTGCCAAGGACGAAGAAGAAACTGTTAAATGGCTAGAGTTAGCTAAAGAAATTGAAGAACATGTTTTTGCTCTTCATGCTAAAAATGATAAAAAGTACAAAAATTGCATCAGAAGTAAAATCTCTAACCTTAAGAACCCTAAAAGTTGCCACTTAAAACATAGCCTTCTTTCAGGAACTTTGAGCCCAAAGGCTTTTGCTGAGATGACAGTGATGGAAATGGCCAGCGATGAACTGAAGCAGCTTAGGGCTCTGTACACAAAATCATCTGTTCAGGAACATCAGCTTCCGCAGGTTATTAATGGCACACAGACAAAGAAAATAAAGTGCAGACGCTGTGAAAAATTTGACTGCACTGTCACTATGATTGCCAGAGGAACTCTCTTTCTTCCAGCTTGGGTGCGAAACACAAATCCAGATGAACAAATGTTGACTTACGTTATTTGTAATGAATGTGGAGAACAGTGGTATCACAGCAGATGGATTTGTTTGTAATGCTATCCCTCTTTAATAAGGGGCTTGGAAATGTCTGTGAGAACACACCTCTGTTGAAGCTGTAATTTTAAATTCTGTGCTGATAGTAGTATGTGGGTGCTGCCACTAAGAGCTGCAAAATCAGTTTTAAAAAACTGCTAATGTATTTTTAAAGATGGCTGGAATGAATCTTACATGTTTTTAAATATTGTAAATATGTAAAGAAGTAAAAGGGTAAAGGGGGGGAAATGGTTACACTGTATCTGAGTGGAATATTTGCTAGTAAATCCATTAAAATTGTTCCAAGTGCTGAGTTTTTTCCTTTGGAAATTTTTTTTAACTTCAGGAGGAGTTCTTTCACAGAACATGTTTCATTTACAGTAAACAAACTGTTTCTAAAACTGCAGATCACATACTTGTGTGCATTGCAGAATGTTCAGCATGGATTCACTCAACTAAATCACTTTTTGTGAGCAAGTGTTAGATTATTAAATTGGTTTGAGTGGTGATTTCTAATAGGGAAAAAAGAAAGTAAAAGTAGAGCATTAAAGGGGGTAGAAAGCAGCTGGCAAATAGAAAGCAAGAATGAAATTTGCTTTAGTGTTTTTAACTATTAGAAGGAAAACAGGACTTGTGACAGTCTATCAGTATGCAGGCCAGATTTACAATGTAAGATGGTGTGTCCTGCTACTGCAAAGACATTAATGCAGGATGAGACAATGGATTGTTTCATAAAATGATGTAAATATATTAGATTTATGTTTATTTAATAAATAATAATAAATATTAATAAATAAAATTTCCAGAGTGGATATCCTCTCTGGAACTGGGACATCTGCCCTGAATTGAGAAAATTAATATTTTTATATAGCGCACATTACGCACAAACAGTGAATAGAAGGAAATCCAATAGTAGAAGTTTCTATACAACAGGATTCTCACTGATTGTTTACTAGAAGTATTTATTAAAACAAAAGAAATTCTTCTCACTAAAGTAGGAGACCTATATCTTTTACAAATGCATTTAGCATTTCAAGGTTAAAATGTATCAGCAGACCAGAGAAACCTGCAGAGTATTTGCTGGAGGAATTGAGGAGAGTTCTGCACCCATCTGACTTTGACACAGCGGAGGCTGGTCAGCTCCTCTGGGCTGAGCTGCATGAACCTCTTAGAGAAAGGAGTTGGAGGCATGAGATGAGAAAATAGGTATTAGTGAGCCAGGGCTGAAAGACAGGCCTTTATCTGCCTATGGGGAAAATTATGCATAACGTGATATTGCAAAGAGACACTTAAAACTATTCTTCTGAAAAAAAAGAAGAAAAATCTTTCCATTCTGTGAAGGGCTAACAATTACATTTTAGCAGCATTACTTAGATTTTTGTAATGTAAAATGTGTATTTTGGGGAATGGCAGTGGTGTAAAATACACATTAAAGCTTTAGGCTGGACCCCCAGTGTTCAACTGTGTAACCAAGGAGTCACTATCCTTCCTTCCCAGCCCTTACTTGTGTACTGGAATTGATGCTTACCAGTAGTCCTGCTGAAGTGGCAGCACTTTTGTGTAAAGTATTGTTAGCTTTCAATGAAACTACAGGAAATCAAACACTCCTGTTTTAGTGGATCACAGCAAGCACAGGATTGTGTGCAGTCATTTTGAAGGTCATGGTCCTGTTGAGGAGAGCTTTATGCCAGCATTGTGCTGTGTCAGAACATCATGTAGCAGAAGACTTTATTTTAGCTGTGAACAACATATAAATAATTTCTGCCTGCAGTTGGTTTTGAAGCCATTCCAGTAATGTAGAGCTCATCCAAGTTTTATTTTGGCAAAGGGAAATATTACAAGGCATGGAGGGTGTTTCTGACAGAATATAGTTCAAGGGTAAAATTTGTATCTGTAACACTGACTACATTTGTGACATCATATATAACATCATTTTCTTTTGAACTCCCCATCACTAAATGTGTAAATGTGCAGGCTTAAAATATTTGACTGGCTAACGTTATATGCTTTGTCTCAAAATGTCTTTGAATCTCTGAACTTTTTTAAGCAGAGACAATTAATTTGGGTATGATGTTTAGCATGTCCGTCCTACTACTCCCACAAGGAATGTGTCATTACAGGTGATCCCCACAAACATAGTACAAGTATATGCTGAACAAGGCTAAAGTCTGTATTTGTCTCTGAGGGGTTTTCCAGAGATGCTGTAAATTCAACTCCTTCTGGAATCCTGTGATTTAACAGCAGCAATGAGGTCTTAAATTGCTTTCAAAGTTCAAGCGCCTGTAGCTGCAAAACTTGTGATATGTATCTTAAGATGAGAGCTGAATTAACAATGAATTTCACACAATTTTCAATGTAAAAACAAAGAGACTATTCTATATCTGAAGTGCTCTATTAATTGTAGTCAATGTCGCTTCCTTAACACCAGTAACAAAACTCCTGGTCCTAGAGCCAGATCCACTTCCATCTGTTCTGTCGAGTGCCTTTTCTGTCTCTGTCATATCCCTCTTGCTGTGCACTTTTTAGGGAGGTACTTAGCTGCCATTTGTTGTTTATAACTCTTTCTTCTTTTCAAAACCAAAAGGAAATTTATGCTGTTTATTTTTCATTTAAAGTGTGCTCCTTTCCTTCTGCTGTGCTATCTACATTTGCTACTAAAGCAAAGAACTGCAACTCTTTAAACAAAAACACAGCTCTTTTTTTGTGCCAAGAAGGAAAGTTAGCTGGTAACAGGCTGTGGTTAAGGAGCAGATATGTTGAAATACAGTCCTTCAGTGAATCCTCAGGGTGTAATGGCCCAATTCACTGACTGCCTGGGAGATAAAGAAAAGAACAAGAGCACTTTGATAATTTCTTGAATTGCTTGAGAGCTGGCTTGCTGCATTCTGGTATTAACAGAGCCATAAAGGCAGATGACTTCATATCCCCTTATTTTGTACTCCTGTAATTCAGCCAAGAGGTGACAAAGTCATGTTTTACTGAGGCCATGTCATCACTTGCCAAGATGGGACAAAGTCTCCTTGCCAGCTACAGATGGTAAAAAGTATTATTCACAAGCTCTTATTATAAGAGAGCTTTGCTGATGCAGAAATTCCTCCATCTCACACAAAAAAGTTGCCCTTTATTTGCCATTGGATGTTTTTTTTGCTGTTCTCTCTGACATGGCATAACAGCACTTCATGAATACACCTCTGTGAACAAAATCCTTAATGTGCAAAGTCAGCTTTCAGAGGAAGGCACATGTGAGGGAGCAGCAAGGGTGGGTTGCTGCACAGGGGGAGGTGAGCCAGGGGTGGATGGTGGGTGACAAGGCATGCAGGGACAGTGGCTTCAGTGGAAAGGATCACTGTCTGACAGCATCCAAACAGGAGCAAGGCAGGTCCAGTGACAATAATCTGCCAAAACTCCAGTGAGAAGCAGGCAAGTCTGGGGATGTGCTGTGGAATGGAGATTGGTGCAAAAGGTGGGGTGCAGGAGCAGGACCACCAGGCTTGTACAGTGTCTGAGCCACAATGGGGCTCTTGGTGGCAGTGGGAATCTGAAACAGCTGCCCCCACCAGCACTGCCCCAGCCTTGCTGCAACCCCCAACTGGGATGGTCAGACAGTGACCTTGGACAGGGGCAGCCCCACAGCAGCCACCATTGGGACCCTGCCTGTCTGCAGAATTTAAACAGGAGTGATTTTGGAGGACTTGTTTCAAACTGCATCCTAGCTGGGGATGTTCTTCTGTCTGACCTCAGGTGTGCTTCATGTGACCAGCCCTATCAAAGGCATTATTTGTTCTACAATTTGTGTTGTTCTGTAGCAACTATTGAGTTTGTTACATACATGGTATGCAACAGAGTGGACAAAGGGAAAGGGGCCTTCAGCTCCTGATCCTCAAGCACTCATGCATGTGTATTAACCAGGAGAGTAACTCTATGATGCTCCACTATACCTATAAAATCATAAGCATGCTAGCCGTGGTTACACCATAGTTCTTTTCTGTTTTCTTATATGTTCCCATGTAAAGGAAATAAAAATACATCTTATCTGAGAAGTTCAAGAATTTTGCTTCTATAGAACTTGAAAAAATGAGGCATCTGGACAAGCTGAAGAACTGAGTTCAAGTGGACCCTCATGAGGATCAATGAGGCCAAGTACAAGTTGCTGTATTGAGTCACAGCAACCCCTGGTGTCAATACAGGCTGGGAGTTCAATGGATTGAGAACAGCCCTGAGGAGAAGGACTTGGGGGTGCTGGTGGGTAAGAGGCTGGACATGAGCTCCAATGTGAGCTTGCGGCCCAGAAAGAATCAAAAGCAGCGTGGGCATCAGGTTTGGGGAGGTGGTTCTGCTGCTCTACTTTGCGCTCCTGAGACTCCACCTGCAGTCCTGCATCCAGCTCTGGGGTCTCCAGCACAGGAAGGACATGGATCTGCTGGAGCAGGTCCAGAGGAGGCCACCAAGATGATCAGAGGGCTGGAGCACCTCTTCTATGGAGAAAGGATGAGACAGCTAGGGTGGTTCAGCCTGGAGAAGAGAAGACTCTGAAGACCTCATTGAAGCCTTCCAGAACCTAAAATAGGGCTTGTATGAAAGATGGGGACAGAACTTTTAGCAGGGCCTGTTCCAGTAGGATGAGGAAGAAGCATAGATCCAGACTGGGCAGACTGACTATATTCAGGCTAGGAATTTGGTTTTTTACAAGGGTGATGAAACCTTGTAACAGGTTGCCCAGATTGATGGTGGCAGGGCTCTGAGCAGTCTGATCTAGTTGATGTCTCTGCTCATTGCAGGGTGATTGGACTAGATGAACTGTAAAGGTCCCTTCCAAGCCAAACTATCCTCTAATTCTAAATTTCCTCACATGTATCCAACGTGTTTCAAAACAAAATCCAGTGTTGTTTCAAGAAAAAACATGGTAGCTTCTCCCCAAAAAGTATTAAGTGCAAAATAGAGTAATTATTTCCTCCACATCTAAATGCAGATTTTCTTCTTTATAAATCATAAAATAATGCCATAACTGATCCAAACTTATATACCTTAGAATTACCATAATGTAAAGTCCACTTTCCTACCTCTCCAGCACTTACTTGTATTTTATTCTAGAACTGGATGAAAGCAGATTCCAGGAAAAAAGCACTTAAAATCTTTTGAAGTCCATCTTTGTTAGATAAAAGTGGGTCTGGTATCATCAGATTTGCCCCTAGCGTGGCCTGCCTTTTAATAATTATGTTCCTCTCAGTAGGAGACATCTCCTTTTGATGATAGTGAGATCTTGTTTTCCATTCCTTGGGCCGTGTTGATGTCTGATCTAAAACAAGACAACTCTACAAGTGGCAAATCCAGTCTGATTGCATCTGCCTTATGATCACAAGCATGTGATGACTGCTTGAGCAAAGGGGTGTACATAAGTACAGGCATAAGCCTGTCATCACCTATTCCTCCTGGTTGTGTGGGAACCTCTTTAATTTCTTGGTTTTTTTCATTTTAATTATACTTTGCTGTCGTGGGGAGGTTGTAAGAGCACAGAAAAGACTCTTATCACTGTCTCCTTTAGCTTTTTCCCCTGTGATGTTGTTTAAACAGTCAACTTGGTGTAATTCTGAATTACTACAGGAAAAAAAGTGCCTGGCTACTTTTTTAAAATTGCATGCTTTGTATTTTAATTAATTTCTTCATCGACACAAGCAGAGTTTTGGGACCTTCTACTTGCAAACGTGAAGCTGCCTTACAATTGTGAGTTTGCATAAGGGGGGGCCTTAGTGTGGAGCACAGTGAAACTACTGCCTTTAATAAATATCTCTGACCGGCAAATACTTTATAAAGGCATTTTCGGGCCTTTAATAATGCAGGGCATCCTAGAGCAAGTAAAAGTGTTCCACTGTCTTTTCCAGTGGAAGGCTCTCAGACGGCGCACGATAGTAGTCGATGAGAGATGGTCCTCGGTGGGCCTTTCCGGCCCTGGTCTGGCTGTGTTCCCGTTGTCTGCTGTCCCCCGTTCCCGTTGTTCCCGTTATTTCCCCGTGTCCCCGCTGTCCCATTCCCGCCCCTTCCCGCCGGCCCGGGCTGAGCAGCTCCCCCCATTCCCGTCGGGGCGTGGCCTCTGCCCGGTGGGTGGGACCTATGTCACGTGGTGCCCGGTCCCGCCCCCGGCCCGTCCGCCATGTTCGTTCCTTCCGCAGGGCCCGGTGGCGGTGGTGCAGCCCGGGACCGGGACTGGCGGCAGGAGCGGCCACAGCCCCTTCCCGCGGGCAGGGCTCGGCCTCCCCAGCGCGCCCGGGAGCGGCGGCAGTTCCCTTCCCGCGGTCTGGAGCCGAGTCAGGTTGCGTTATTTTCCTTTCTCTTGTTGCCGCGTTCCCCGCTCGCTCCCCCGCCGCTGTCCGAGATCCCAGGCGCGCTCCCCGGTGTTCCCTGGCGCAGCCTCCAGGGAGCGGGAGGGGAGCCCCGGCCGGGCCCGCGGTGGGAGAGGGCCCCGGGCGCTCCCCGGAGCCGGTGCGGGTGGCGGGGAATGGCGTGATCCGGGATCCCGTGACTCCGGGCAGGCGGTGGCACCTTTGGGAAGCGGCTCCAGCCGGCGTGTGGCCGG
>VYXD01007335.1:46503-64190 GCA_013397195.1 Hylia prasina
CGGTCGCCGATCCCGCAGCCCTTCCTCACCTCTGAGAGAGATCGCTGCTCAGTCAGGCTGAAACTCGGGTTTGTACCTGTGTCCTCAACACGATTCAGACTGGGAGCAGGAGAAGTCTTAAGCTCCTTTTTCTCGTTGCTGTGTGCTTGGAACGGGCTGCCCAGGGAGGTGGTGGAGTCACCGTCCCTGGGGGTGTTTAGGGAAGGACTGGACGTGGCACTCAGTGCCGTGGGCTGGTTCGCAGGGTGATGTTCGGGCAGAGGTTGGTCTCGGTGATCTCAGAGGCCCTCTCGAGCCTGATGGATTCTGTGCAGAGAGGGGCCGCCTGCTCAGCGCGCCCTTGGGTTTCAGTTCTTCTTTTGTGAAGCCGTGACTCGGCTCAGCCCCTCTGCAGGGCCGGGGGAGTTCCCAGTGGCGGCAGGTGGCTCTGCGGACCCAGGTGTGGTCGTGGTTGCGAGGGCAGGGATAGGGATGGGCTGGGATTGGGAATCGCTTACGTCTGGGTGGTTAATGGGCTGCTCTTGGTGTAAGTAAATCCGTGTTACGTATAACTTGTGCTAAACAATTGAGTGGATAACAGAATAGTGCAAGAAAAATAGTTTTAAGAACCCCCATTAGTGGCCTTTATAGCAAGGTTACATATAATTAGATATATTGAGAGTATTTAAGTTTTATTAACTTGGGTGGGACAGTCAAGTGGGGAACTTCTTGGCTAAGTTTTGTTTAGGAATTGAAATGCTTGTCTGCAGTTAACTGTCATGCAGCCTCCCATCCTACGTGTTGTTTTCCTTCTTGTCCACAATAATTTACAGCTACACTAAATAAGCATGTGGGTTTTATTTGTCTTCACTTTTGTAGGGTTGTGCAACACTGAAGTTGTCAGTGCTTGCTTTTTTTAGAGCAAGGGTGGCTGTGTGGGATTGGGGTGGTTTTTTGTTTGTTTGTTTTGTTTGTTTTTTCAAAGTGTTTTTCCATTACTTTTTAGTAGCTTCAAAGGTAACAAGCTGTAGTGACAGACTGGAGGGAGAGTAGACATACCCAAAATAAATCCAAAACCTTTTTCACTTTTATTTTCAGAGAAACCTAACCAAAGGATGGTACGGCTATATCTGTGTTTCATACCAACATCAAATTTATAATGAACTGTTACTTTTCTTTGTCTTCATTCTGGTTGTATGGAGCTGTCTTTGCTGTCTTAATTTTAGTAAAGCCTTTTACATAAAGTTAAAAAGGGATCGTGTGTGTTAAACAAAAAAACTGCTCTAGCAGTCCTTGTTTTGCTTTTGAGTGTTTAAATGCCATCAGTTTCCTTAAAAGGAAAATAGGTGGAAAAAAAAGAATTGCAGAGGGTCAAATAAGATACTTAGTTTTCAAGCTTTGTTTTGTGTCAAATTGGTAATAAATTATGGGAGACAGATCTTCCAGCTCCTAAGGATTGGAATTTTACATAAGCATTTCACAATGAATAAAAACTTCCCAGCAAAAAGGCTTGTAAGAAGTCCTTAGTTTTTGTTGTTGTTGTTGTTTGTTTTGGGGGTTTTTTTTAATAGTGTTCATTCTCCTCTGTGTTTTGTTTTTGTTTTCACTCTCAGCAGAGCAGACAAGTGTGTTGGCCTGGTACAGTGTAACCCACTTAATGCCTTAGGGATGGGCTTTCGTCACAGGAGTTATACTGGGAAGAATATGAATGTACAAGGTAGCCTTGTACCAATAGAGGCTGCTATTACTAAAATTCCCTGAAGGAAAAAGGAAACTAATGCAAGGGAGCAAGATGAGCACATTTGGACAGAAATAATCGCTGGATAAGTTATTGAAAGAGTGGAAGCAGTAATAGAGAAGTAGGTTGCAAGGAGAATGTCAAATAGCTCAGGCATTGTTAGCAATGTTGGACCAGGAGCAGCATCACTGAAGAGTGTTTTGAAGTTGGCTGAAAGTAATAGAATATTTAAGTTGGAAGATGTTTAACTGTGAACTGCTGAGAAATGTCAACTCTGATTAAATCTGAATAAATAAGCTCATTCTACTTGAATTTGGGGAATGAGGTTGGAGGTGAAGGTTAGGCTTATGCAAGATTAAACTGGCAGAGATATAAATATAGGTATTTCTCCTGACAAATTTTGCTAATGGACTTTGTGTCTAGCTAGAAGTTAGAATGAATGAAGTGATTCTGGCAGTAGGTACTGGAATGATTTAATGATCCAAGGATTATGTGAACTTCAGGATTCCTTCCCTTGGCCACTGGTTCTTTCATAGTCCTGAGTCATGCCAGGCAACTGAACTAGAATCCTGAGTTTCAAAGGAGTCAAAAACAACCTTACAAAGAAACCCCCAAATACAACTTTTTTGATGTCCAAATGAGTGGCAACAGCTGAATGACAGTTAATTTTGGGTTGGGTTCCTATAAGAAATTACAAGTAAATTCTGGTGATATTCTGATGTTAGATCAAGCACGTCCAGGCTGCTTACAACTAGAGGCAATTTCAGATAGTCTGTGTTTTCTTTTGGTTAGATGTTTAATAATTTGCTGACAGGTTACCTTCATAGTGCAGTGGTGAAATCATAGATGCAGGAAGGAAGACTTGCAAGGAGATTAGGGGACCTTGGTAGGTTGAGCTTTATGACTGAAGAGCTTCCAGGCAGCTGACAAGTGACTGTCAGTCAAGGAGTGTTCCTGATCCACAGCTCTTACGTCAGTGCCCCGTGGAGGGAGGGTCAGTTTGGAGGATGACTTAATGTCTCTGCTTGTAACATGTTCCAAAGTACAAAACCTGTAGCATCTTGACTTCATATCTGGTTGTTTGCCTTTGAATTGAGAGAGAAAGTCTTCCAGGTCAAGCACGCTTGTGGCCTCTTAATGCACTGAAAAAGCATTCTTGTGCCACTTAATTGACATGGGTATAAACCAATACCTCCCAAATATAAGAACAAGGAGTGGCTAAGGGGAAAAAAGTGAGAAAATGTGCTTCTGTCCTTTCTTTTCCGATTTTTGGAAACTTGCAGATCTGCTATAGGCAGCAAGTTTAACCATTGTAGTGATTGAGGGCTGAGAAATGTAAAACCTCCACAAACATTAAGTGTTGAAAACTATATAGTTTTGGATTCTGCCCTTTCTGCTGCAACTCTTGTAGTTCTTGGGACTTCTTTTCAGAGAGAAGCAATTAATGTCATTCTTTGATGGGCTACTGTAACTAACAACTATATTTTTTCTGCTAGCCTGGCAATTATTGTCAAATGCTTTGTTCGTGTGAAAAAAACCCAACGACTAATGAGGGAGAGAGTTTACATTTCTGTTGAAAGGCAAGTGTTTTTTTCAGTCAAAATACTTGCAGTGGTGTGCCTTTTTAAACTTCTAATCTGATTCCAGTGGCTTAACAAAGTATGGTGGCTTAGTAAATAAAATTGTGAATAAGCTTCAAAACTGAAATGGACGTGCTTATGTGTACATTTGAGGATAGGAAGTTGTGAAACGTGGTCAGTGTTATGCTCATTGTAGAACTGCTAATTCTGCTTGTCCATAACTTTAATATTTTTTCTTAAAGATGGCCCCTTTTTTCAGTAAATCTTGGCTGATAGCATATTAGATTGTAAGTAAACATGATTACTTACATGGTGGGAACAAACATGAGTCAGCTTCAGTTAACGGGCAGTGTACTACATATCCTCAAGAAAACCTTTAGGTTTTGTCTTGGTTTCACGTAGCAGGTGGTTCATCAGTGACCACTGAATGACAGTGATAACTGAAATAAATTTTCTTGCCTGTTTCCAAGTTAGAAAGTAAATACAAGTAGACAACCAATTGTCTGGAAATTAAAAGTGTCCCTTACATCTGCTTCTTCAAAAATGCTGAGGCAGTTCAGTGGTGGTATTACGATAGATCCAGGTTTTGGTGCCCTATTAAAAAAAGGGAGGTGAGGTTTCAGTTGCCATGTGTGGCTTTTTGTTTGGGTTTCTAATGGTGTGCTGCAGTGGCTGGTACCAGTGTGGGAAAAATGAAACTGTATATGGGTCCAATTGCCTTGGTTTGCTTAATAGTTTATGTGGGGTTTGCAGCCTGCTGACATTATGGATACAATGCAGTTACTGTGTTGGCTAGCACTGTATTTCCATAGAGCTTGAGTTCAATATTTGTCTTCAGCTGCCAGTACACTGGTGTGAGCAGCTTCTCCTTAATCTATGAAATTATTTTTACAGTAAAAAAGGACAAATTCCTAGACTTGAGTTTACATGTTGCTGCTATGGTTTTCTAGACCAAGAATCTTGCTATTCTTTGAATGCTGCCTCAGTACCTAAGCAAGAGAGTTATTTGCACTCAAAATAAGGACAGATATTAAGCTGATGTATGGAAGTAAGACAATCTAGACAGACTGGACAAGGCAGTGGGATTTCACTAAGCTTTGCAGGACTGATTTTGTAATGTAAATGATTCTTCTGGGGTTGCTTAGCTTTTTGTCTTTCATTGTGACAGCAGATATTTGGACTGATAGTGGAAATATTTGACTTGCAATTAATTTTACTGTTTAAAAGGGACATCCTGAAAGGCCCCGATTAATTTACTTTTTTGTGTTCTGGTATATGATCATGTTATAAATTAAATTTAGTTGAAAACGTTCCCTGCTTTTAACAGGAATATTGAAGTCAGTGATTTAAGCACTGTAATCCTTCTAAGTTAGAGGAAGCAATTCTGAAATGGTTATCAAAATGAACCACTGGGGCTGCTTTTTATTTTTTGCTCTGACTTTCTTTGAACCTTGAAATTATTGAAGAACATGAGGGGAAATTATTCCTGTTACAGGCTCTTTGCCTACTAGGTTGAGATTACTTTTACATTAACTAATTGTGTAGCTCACTAAGAAATAATTGGAGCAAACAGTTATGTGTCATTCTATACTGTCTTGCAATTCCTGATGCTGGGTAAAGTGCAGTAAGATGCACATTAGGAATTAAGCTTTTGTGTTGTTTTCAGATGATGAGTGATGATTTAGACTGAAAAATTAAGGTACCAAATCATCAGAAACATCATATTGTATGTTAACCATCCCTTCCAAAAACACTGTAAAAATGCACATTATACAGATAAATTGTCTAATAGGAGAAATAACTTTAATTCTTGTAGTGTCTTTAGTATTTTATCACTGTATTATTTGTCGGAGTGTTAAGGCTCATAACATTAGAAAAAACAATTACAAAAATAGAACTCTTTAAAAATCATATTTAAAGATGCACAATCAGGACAAAACTGCAGCTGTCTACTGTTCTGAAAAACACTACTCTGGTTCAGCAGATACTCTAAATCACGTTTTCAGTGCAGCTGCAGATGAGTCCCTTATATGGTAATAAAACTCTAACACATAAAGTCTTTGCTGCTTTCAAACAAGAATACTTGTTAATACTTTTAAACTTGCTTCTTTGGTACTTCAGCTACAGCTTGTCAGCATCGATTAAAATGACTGAATGTATATTCCATTATTTTGGATTAAAAACTTTACAAAAACTTAATCCTAGCCTAGCATGACAGCTGTGGAAACTGAATATCCTGAAATGCAACATTGCCTGCAACATCACAGAAGACTTTCTGTAGCTCTTGTGTGAAAAGACCAGTTTGGTCCACTTCTAATAGTTTGTGATTGGTCTGTAATTGTCTGCCCAGTAAAACTAATTTTATGGTCATCAGTCTCTTAGACCACACCGGAATGGCCCACATAATTGAAAATGTGCAACTTAACTTTGCAGGTTGTAAATGCACCTGCATTAGAACCTGTTAACAGTATCTACTGCTTTTCTAAAAAGCATAGATATAGTATAGATGTTACCATCTATAGTTAACATAGTATAGTATAGATGTTAACACTTTCCTTACATGTGTTTGGTTAAAATGTGGCCTTGTGGACAATTTCATTTAATAACTGCCATTGATAAAAACACAGGTGCTAAAGAAATGAGCGCATAGTACCAGTCAGAACTACTTAAGTTATTTATGCACATTGTGTCCATCAGGGAACTTCTGATTTATGCAGAATTGGAAAAATAAATTGTAACTTGTTCCCTGTGCTGGTAGGGAAGAACAGGAGAACATTCAGTACTATCTGTTCCCACAAAAGCATTATTTATTAAGAAGCAGCTCCTATCTATTGATGTAGAAACTGGAGACATAAATAAATACACTGGACCATTTTCAAGAGTTAAACATAAACCTGCAACTCTTACGCAACTAGTCCAGTGACTCTAATAGGGCTTTTCATATGCACTAAAATGTGTGTGTTCATAACCTGAGCCATAGCCATTACCCTGTAGCTCTCTGAAGGGTAAATGAACTACCTTCTTGTATATTCTAAGCAGTTTTGGTATCACAGAAACCTGTACAGAATTAAGGTTTTATAAACATTAATTATGCAGTATAAATGAATTGAATTACTTCTCTGAACAAATTTTTAATGGAAGCAGTCAGTTCCTTGTATTTTGACATTTTTTGGTGTTGAGGCTTCAAACTACTCCTTCTGTCTGACTATAGATTGTGTCTAGCGAATAAATATTCAAAGATGGAAAGTCACTGATAAAAAAATTCCTGAAATTTCTTGCTCCTACTGTAGGCCTTGACTGTAAGGCAGCACAGTCATATGACTCTTATGCCAGCTTGTATCAGGTACTAATTCTACAGCCACACTGTGGGTGATGTATATGCCAGTAATGCTAATTACAACTAGCAAGACCACATTCCTTCCTTCAAAGAAAGAGAGGGACTAGGCAACTTATGACCCATTTCCATTTTAAATAGATGTTTTCAGAGAAGCCTGTTTGTGCTCAAGCCCAAACTATCAGGCAGGTATAGGAATACAGTTCTCCTCATACTGAAACTTCAGTTTGGGCTTGTTAAAATTAAACTTTACCCCCAAGCAATTAAAACACCATTTTACAGTATTAGATGACACTACAGTTGTGAGGGCAAAGGTTGGGTACAAAGCACTAAAGAACAAACTACTTTAGTGCTAAAGGATTTATTTAAATTTCTTTTTAAGTCTAACAGTTAAAAAGCCTTCTTTGGTGTCACTAATTTGCCATCCCGGTGCTGGCAGCCAGACTTATTCACTAGCACTTGAGAATTTTCAACAGTTTTACTATGGGAAGTTGACACCTCCTAAATGAACTGTTATTGTAGGCTTGGGCTCAATACCTGGCTTTTGAGTATCATTGAAGTAGCAACAGAAAATTTCGTTTTGTGGTAGTTTTAATAGTATTCCATTCATCAGTGCTGTTCTGCAAGGAGTAAACTACAAACTACTGAATGCTCATCTAAATAAAATTACAGCATTTGCATTTGTTCCACAGATAACTGTGTTCCTAGTGCATTGGTTTAAAAATAACTTTGGTAATAAAATACAGCACTGAAGTGATTAGTTCAAGGCACGTGCTCTATAAAATTCTCTCACTCTGCTTTTTTCCATGAACCTTTTCCAGTGAATATAAATGAATTATAGCACTCACTGAATGTGATGTGATACCTCTTCAGCACTAAGAGGGGGTGGTTTGAAGGGTTTTAAAGAGTTTTAAGTGACAGGCCAGTAATTTATGCAGCATACTGCTTAGATTCAGACTGCAGTCTGTGGAAGAGACACCTCTTAAATTTGGTGTTCTCGAGTGGGTATTCTTACTGGAGTGTATCTACAGTTTACCTGTTTAGTGGAGTCCTGTTTTTGTATATGAAACTTCATGTTGGTGGAATTTAAAACACATTCTAGAAATTCATGTGTGCAAAATTTGCTGCTCACAACTATTTTCCTTTTTAATGATTTCCTTCATCTTTACAGGTCTAGGAAACCAGGAGGATCTTTTCCCATAACAATGGCAGCAAAATCATCACTCCTTAAAGTAATACTGCTGGGAGATGGTGGAGTTGGGAAGAGTTCCCTCATGAACAGATATGTCACCAACAAGTTTGATGCACAGCTGTTTCATACAATAGGTGTGGAATTCTTAAATAAAGAGTTGGAAGTCGATGGACATTTTGTTACAATGCAGATCTGGGACACAGCAGGTCAGGAACGGTTTAGGAGCTTGCGGACTCCTTTCTATAGAGGTTCTGACTGTTGCCTGCTAACGTTCAGTGTGGATGACTCTCAGAGCTTCCAAAACTTGAGCAACTGGAAGAAAGAATTCATTTATTATGCAGATGTCAAGGAGCCTGAAAGTTTTCCATTTGTGATACTGGGTAACAAAGTTGATATCGATGAACGGCAAGTATCTACAGAAGAAGCCCAAGACTGGTGCAGGAATAATGGCAACCATCCCTATTTTGAAACCAGTGCAAAAGATGCCACTAATGTTGCAGCAGCCTTTGAAGAAGCTGTTAGAAGAGTTCTAGCCTCTGAAGATAGATCAGATCACTTCATTCAAACAGATACAGTAAACCTTCATCGGAAACCAAAACCCAGTTCATCTTGTTGTTGACTTAAATTTCTTTTTGCCAAATTACTGTTGACTAGCTTGCTCTATAAAAGAATGGGTAAGGTGTAGTAGATAGAATAACAAATGGGTTTCACTCTAATATTAAAATCGTAATATTCTGCTGCTTTCATGGGGGAGAAAAGAAAAATCTCTATTCAATGGATGACCCATTATTGAATTAGTGATGCTTTCTGTTTAGGAAGACATCAAGTAAAAAAATAATATAAGAATGTAATATGCCAACTTTATTCAAATGATAAATACTTTGAATATAATTAAAACTTGAAAGTTCTAGAAGCACTACTTTGGAGAAGCTGTTCTGGAATTCAGGCACAAAGATACTTTTATATGTGTATATTTTTATGAAATCGGCATTCCACTTTTGTTTCGTTAGATGTCAGTTTCTTAACAATGCTACATATTAAACTTCAGTCTCACTACATTCCTTTTGCTGTGAGTGGTACTTCATCTCTAATGTGGTTATTATAAGTTAATATAAATTATGTCCCCGTCTTCTAATTGCCTAATGTTGCTGCAATTTGTGTAGGTTTATAAGTAGCAAATAAATTTCCTACATATTCAGTGTCCATTTCTTTCTATCTACTATTCTAATGCTGCACTAATTTTTCCAGTGGTTTAATGCAAAATACTGATAATTTTTAAAATTGTGTGTCTTTGCCTTAAGTCCATTCTAGTATGTTTTGGATCAATAAGGTGAAAAATCTGAGTAACTGAAGTATAACCATTTTTTGAAAAAGAAATTCTTTATTCAGTCAGCTTTAATAGCACTTGAAAGGATCCACATTGTGACTTTTTTTAGGTAAACTCCTCGTGTACATTCTTAGAAGTTCCAAACTTCTTGTTTATGTTAACCTGAGCTATGAATCTGTTTACCAGTAATATCTGCACTGTGATAGTAAGGATTGGCAATATGTAGAGAACTCAGGAAACTCTTGACTTCTAGTAGATTCTGACAGCTTTCAGCCCTAATACAGGTATGTAACTATAGATAGTGTTTGAGCTGAATTTGATCCTTAATAAAATTGCTATTTTAGGATATGGACTTGTACATTTAAGAGATAATGTCTTTTATATTACTGAATTCATTTCATAATGATCAACAGGAGCAAATTCTGTATTTATTGGACAGTCATTTGTGGTCAGGCAGACAAAACTTTCAGGTGCAGTTTAAGTGGTAAAATACTTGTATGAGAAACTGTTCAATATTAGCTCTCAGAGTAATCACTGTCCTTGCAATAGCAAAATTGCTAGTGCACTATTGCTTCCATCTGTAATCTGACTGCTAATTGGCACATGTGGTCTGAGAAAGGAAGTCTAAGTCTGTAGGACAGGCCATTTTATTCATTAAACAACTGCTTTCTGTACAGCAACATTTTTTGTTTCAATGGAAAAGCCTTTCTTGAGAGTACATTACCAGCAAGCATTGTATCTTAAAAGTATCTGATCAATCTGTATCAGGTGTAATTATTTGTAAGTAAAGCTTGCAAAAACAAACCCTTCTTGTTGCTTTTAGTACACTTTTCTGAATGTATTTTATTCTTGCTTGAACCTGTCCAGGATAACTTTACTCTGCAGATCTGCTACTCCTGCTTAAGAGTGCTATCTTTTCTCTTTAGTGCATTCCTAAGTCTTATTCATTCTTGTAGTCCTGCACCTACAGCAACAGAACTGTATTTAAAATTTCAATCCCTGAACAGTTAAATATAGGTTGAACTGCTACTTATGTTTAATATCTAGTCAGTGAATGAAAAGATCAGTGAAAACATCTTCGCTAAATCCTTCTTATTCCTAGGATTGCAGAGCAAAATCTTTAGAAATGAAGATTGCTTGTGTTAGGGGCTACTAAAGCTAGTGACAAGAAATTGTAAAACTACTACCTTACTACATAAATCTTCCTTTAACATTCATTTTATCCGAGCTTAAGGTTGAAACAAAACAGGAACTGATACTGTGACTAGAGTACTATTTCAAGTAAGATTGAAAGGAAAAAATGAAGAATGAGAACCACTGTGCTCTTTTTTGTGCCCAGGCATCTGTTTTCTGATCTGTTCCCTTTCCATTTAACATCATGGTTACCAAGCTTGCACCTGAGAAGTAGGTTTAATAAAGTTAAAACATAGACCCATAGAAGTGCCCTGGGAGCTGCTGTACCACAACTGTACACTAATCACAGAAGTGGCCAGTAAACAGGCATGTACATGCTACAGTAATAACTAAGGCAGTATAGGAATTAGGTTTAGGTCAGGAATTGGTCTCAGAGAGAAACTACTGAGTGCCTACAGAATCAAAAATCTTCTGACAAGCAGTTATAGGTGACAGGTATAAAAGCATAATGCTTAATAGCAAACACTAATTTCTGTGCTTTGTAAGAGCTACGTATCATTCCATACTGATGTAAGGTGGGCATTTGTGGCTTGTGTTTCAATTCACTGATTAGTTTCAAGAGCTAACACACCTCAAATATTACAGGGTTCTGTTAGCAGTGTTTGGAGCTGTGCAGATTGATAGAGCATACTGTGTAACATGTATGCAAAGTTCCAGCAGTCCTTTAAAATGAGGAGAAAGAACTACTGTTGTGGCAGGTTGGGACTGCTGAAAGCTGTGCTTAGAGAGCAGCATGGGAAGGGGCAGAAGAAGCTACCTAGGACAGCTGACAGCTCATGTCACAGCAAATTGTATCAGTGCTTATCTAAGCTGCTTTAACAGCTGCTCCATAACTCAAATGGATCTTACTTTAAGTCACCTGACAGGTTACCTAAGCGTTAATAGAACCTTGTAGAAAGTGGAGTCTGCATTGCATTTCCAGCCCAGATTTACTAAGGTTGATTCATGTTAGCTTGTGCTAATGTTCTCATCTCGTTATGCTTGATTTTTAAATGACTCAGGGTAATTTTAGTCCCCATAAACTTTTTATATTCTTTATTGCATAATGCATATTGTTTCTGTTTTTTCTTACTGCAACAGACTTTGTTTTGAATTCTTACTCTTAAGCCCCTGAGAGGGTAGGAACAAAATCGTTGCAAAGGAGGTGTTTCTTCACTGAGAACCTGTTCAATGAAGCTTGCTGGAAGTGCAGCCTCCAGACCTAGAGCAGATTTGTGACTTTAGTTGACCACAAGGTACTTTTCACCCATCGCTTCAGCTAGTGGTCTTTCAGCTGACTGTGAAGAGTCACAAACTAAAGCATAAACAAGTGTTTATCCATGTACAGAAAACTTGGAACTACCTTGCCAAGGCCTTCAGAGTTCTGTCACAAGACAACTCCTGAACCACAAACTATGACAAAGGTGATGTGTTATGACACAATTCTTCTATTCCTGGCCAGTAACAGTCTGTTTACATAAAGCCTAGGTGGACCTGAGTCTGCATTTCCCATCCACAATTCCTATATTCAGAGGAAAGAGGGAAGGATGTAGGGGAGGCACAAGAACAGGAACCATTTGGCTAATTGCCTTCAGAAATCAGACAAGAGAAAATGTTTTCATTTTACTTAATGTCCTACTAGAGCAGCAAATACAATTATAAAAAATGTAGCTTTAAAAGTGGTAGAAACTGTTAGCACTAATCCTTTGTATTTGCCAAGCCTTTTCTTTCTGCTAAGTCTATGATTATTTAAGTATTTCCTCAGTGAATTTTAACTATTAGTATTTTTCTAACCATCATGCTACAGGGGAGGAGGCAGAAAATAACTGCAGCTCAGTGGCTCCTTATTGCATGATCAAGAATGCTTTACCTCAACTGTGTTTTTGTTATTTCCATGTATACCAAAAAAAAAGTTGATTTACATAAAATTACATGACATTATCAAAGTGCTGTACAATGCAGTTTGTATGCAATAACAATGCAAAGACGAGTATTCCCATCTTTACTGGCCACCCCACCAGGTACTGTTACTGTGGTTATCTGGTTTTCTTCTAAATCACTTCAAGTGTACTCAACAGGCATCCATACTACATCATTCTGTGTTTTATTTAAGGTAAATATTGCAACCTCTTTATCATGTTCTTTCCTCTCATGGAACATTTTACAGTGACAGCTTAGCAATAAGTGCAGAAATAATGACTGACTATACATTTATAGCACATACACGTGGTCCCCTTAATTATACAGACTATGCAAAATACTTCTTAGAACAGCATGCCACTTCCTTTGGAAATTACTTTTCAGACATTAAAAAAAAGTACAGCAAGATAGCTCATACAGCTGCAAAAAGGAACAGAATACTTAAGACTTAAGTAAGTAAGCAAAGTATTAGGTACATACATGCCAAATGATCTACTTAAAAATTATTGGTTTGGAATGATGTTAAGTTCTGCAAAATGGTTCCTAAAACATTTTACAGTGGAATAGGAGCCAGACAGGCCAAATGATGTCTTTCTGAAACCTCAACAAATACAGTTTCATGGAAAGTTTCAGCAGTTGCAGAAATAATGGAAGAAAAACCCCCGTGGGTTTAAGCATGTAAATTTAGTTAGGGGGTTTTTCATGTGTGAATTAGAATTAATGTGAGGGCAGATCTGGCTGTTCTGGTCTACTTCATTCACTGATGCAACACTGCACCTAAATGTGTATTGCACTAAATACATAGAAATTTTGAAATTACACACTTTTAAACTTTAGGGGTTTTCCTCAAAATTTCTTGAAGTACTGGAGACAGCTTTTCTGATCTATCCATTTTTTTATTTAGCACTTTATATACATACAATTACACATAAATAAATAGAGGCTTGATTTACTACCACAAAGTGTACTGTTAGTCTGGTTAATCTGCAGAGTGAGTTCTCTACTGAAGGAATACAAGTAGGAAAGTTTATAATAAAATTAAGTACTTAGGCCAAACAGTCAAGAATTCCCTTTTGCTCATATTAAACTGGATAACTGGTAACAGCTTTTGCATTTAGGTCTGATTTCATCCCACCCTGTGTCAGAAGCTTACACTCTGCATATGCATTAACACATCATGTCTCAGTTTCTTCTTTTGTACCTCTGCAGCCTCTGACAGTTTAAAACTTTGTTTTCATGCCACATAAAAGGAAACTTCTTGAGATACACATTTTTAACCAGAGAAGCCTGGCTGTCTTATCTGTATCGGCAAAAGAAAAAGCTGCTTCAGCATCCAATTAGTCAGTCTTCAGAAGATGAATATAAAACATGCAAGGGACTAACCAGATGAAATACAGTTCAAACAATCAGGAAAGTAGGGAAAAAGCACTCACTCAGGAAATTTATTTATTCAGCTTAAAAGGTGTTTCTTCCCAAGGAACTGGACTTTCCTTTCAAAGGCAGTGGATCGAATAGGAGTATTGAGTTCATAGAATGGATTCATTGCAAACTGGGGAAAGAAGAAAAACCCATCAGTAAGCACAATGCCCAGCCCTGGAAAATGTCACTTCAGGTAACATCTACTACTAACTTTCAGCCTCTTTAATGCCACTAAGAGCACAGACCTCCTAAACAGTCCTTCCTTCCCAGGCCCTTGCATTCTCCCCACACATGTGCAGAGCCATCCCCTAGCACCAGCTCCTCAGAACAAACCCATCACACAGGTGGCAATTGCTGTGGGAGGCTGAGATGGTGATGCTTCCCATGACTGCTTCCCATCACCCCATCTAGTGGAAGTACCACCAGGATTTGAGAACAAGGGCTGTGTGTTCTGAGAGCAAAGCTACCAGGCTCTGTAGAACAGTCCTTTCATTATCATTAATGACATCATACTACCACAAAATGCATCACAAGAAGTTGCCCCACAACTGCCCAGAGAAGCTGTTGATGCCTCACCCCTGGAGTTGTTCAAGGCCAGGTTGGATGGGGCTTTGACCAATCTGGTCTAGTGGAAAGTGCCCCTGCCCATGGCATGGAAGTTGTAACTAGATGTTTTTTAAGGTCCCTTCCTACCCAAACCATTCTTACCTATTCTACAAAAAATCACTGGACTGAAGACGTTTTAAAAGAGTGCAGTTTATAACAATTTCAAAAAAAACCTATTTTGTTTAATGGAAAATACAGCCTTTGTATCACACATTACCATCTCTGGCTGATGTGGACTGCACAGGTGCTTATACAGGCCCCCAAGAGAAAACATGCTAATACAGCTGTGCCTGAGCATGAAGAGCAGAACACGCTTAGAAGTGGTGCAGCAAAACCATAAAAAAGGAGTTCTTACCTTTATATACAACTCATATACATCAGTAAAGAAGTTCTTAATTCCATCTTCTTGCCTTACATCATGAAGCATTATAAATCTCATATGTACGGTAATTAAGGAGAATAAAACTTTTACAAAGAAAAGATACATTATCCTGAGATAAGCATTTACATCTAATTCAACATATACCTAAAATGTTTAGCTGTACATGAAATAGCAGTGACTCATAGAAGGAAGCATTTAAAGAAGTAATTGAAGCAATGAACTTTGGAAAGCATTACCTTTATACTTTATCCCCCTATTTGAAAATAGTCACCTCTCTAACCAAGATTGTTCTTTTTAAAACAATGTAATTCTGAATGTGGGTGATGGTCTTGCACCTCTGTCATGTACCTCTAAAGTTAAAATGCCATTCAAGGTTACTTGCTATGTGTAACAAATGTTTCACAACAGTTTTGGGACTACCTGTACACAGTCTCAAGCCTTGGCACTGCATTTTCACCACTGGAGTGACTGACACCAGGCGTGTTCACTGCCACTTCTGCTCTCCAGCACGCTCAAAGGGGTGAGAACAGACAATCATACAAGCTTGCTCAGAGTCTCTCATACCTCTTTACGCCATGGGAGCACCACATTTCATTATGCTATTTTGGCTCCTACAAAGGGGCAAATTCACCTTTCCAACTGTTCCCAGCTGCTGTGCCTCCCAATACAGTTCTTCCTGAAGCTGATGACTCTTAACAGTAATAGCGAATAGCCAGAGAAATCTATTCCAAACTCACTTTATCTAACTTACCTCTTTCTTGGAAAAAGTTTTTTTATATAAATATAAGGAAAGAGAATAGGGAAGGATATGTCCAGCTGTGACAAAAGCAGAAACAAACCATTCATTAAACTTGTCCACAGTCTTCAAATACATGTTGTTAGAAAGCCACATGTTCTCATCTACGAGGTCAAGAGCAGCATGGGCAATGAACTGGTTGAGATGGCGATGATCATCCTAATGCATTTCCAGAAGACAACAGATTACTAATTCAGTGAAAGGAAGAAAATATAAACAGTAATTTGCTCAAGTTGCTACAGAACCAGTGTTCAAGTTACATAATGTTACATATACTCTGCTTTTCAGTGACATGTGCCATCCTGTAATTAAATGAAATTAGCATATGTTGTCATGATATTTGGTTTCAAGGGAGAAAAGAGTTCATAATAAAAATATCATCACAAAACCAGTCATGAGAGCAACAAAATCAGTAAAGCCTGTGTTACATCACAGGACTGAACTCAAGCATGAATTATTTTTGTTTACTGATGGGCAAACTCCCACCATTAACTTAATCCACAATAGAGGCCCTCATATGTCATTTTCTCCTCTTTCCAGACATCTGTTTTTGTGATACTTACATAGCACACGTAAAATGTATCGTTTTCTGGACTGTAACATTTCAGTCAAAGTTGGCAGAAATTGACCCCATAGGTTACAATGTAGAAAATCTGGGGGACAGATGGGGAAAGCAGAGATACAGAGGGCAGGTATGCTGATAAAATCACCTAAAGATTCTGTTTTTCTCATGTTGTTTACCTAGAAACAGGATTTGGGATCTTCTTTTTTCTAAAACCTAGTGCAGAAAAACATCCTACAACTAGTATTAAATATATGCCTGTGGATGTAAATTGCATCTCTTCCTATAACGAACACAAGAGTGATCACAGTGTTTGGCCCATGTACTTTGTAGACAATCTAGAACACTAGAGGACATCTGCCAAGAAGAGATACAGGACAAAACCACGCTGGAAGCTTTTATTAGACTGGAAAAATAAGTAGTTTTGTACTGTTTCTCATAGTAACAGGATGCTGTTACTGCCACTCTCACCTCTCACTTCTTCCCTCAAATCAGCTTTAACACATCCTCGCACAAAGTCTAGTCTGAGTAGCCTTATTTATGATCTTTTATAGGACATTACTTCAAAACTGAGATGATGCCATGCAGTTCAAATCAGTGACAGCATATACTTCCACTTTTGGATACACTCACAGATCCATGCACTTTTATTCTGAAGTCTATTTTTTCTTTGACGTAATGCCACTTATGAATAATTTGTTCTTTTCCCACTGGAAACACTACTTATTGGGTTGTATTACATTTCTCACATTTTCAAATACTTCATTTATCAATATAAGTTTTTAGCTTTCCTTACTTAAATGCAAGTATGACTAATGAAGTTTATTAAAAATTATTCTTCATACTATAAAATATATAAAGAATAAAGGACTGAATAGAGCTTTCAAATTTATGTTTCTTACTTCATTACTGTATATACCTAAAAGTAAGTCATATTAAACAATGAACAGCTATTATAAAACCTTTGCACACTAAGAGAAATTACCAAAGCAAAACTAAGATATATATTCTATAACATACAGCAGGGAATATTTAAGGAAGCTGTGTTTTGTGAAGAACTAATATAATCTGGCAAAGATTTTTTAGGAGACTTGGGAAATCCAGAGTTCTACTCCCTATGACAAAATTTCTCTTTAAAAAAAACCAACCAGAAAACAGTAGATACTACTTTTAAAAACATGCTGGTCATGCTTATAATACACTGTAAAATTATAAAAGAATCACAGAGTATCACAGGGAGAAAAAAACCACACCTTCGACTCTACTTTTCCAGGAGGCAGAAATTCCATTTCAAATATGGGATTATCATGATGACCAACTATCACGAAGTAGAAACTTCCAGACATTCTTCAAAACAAAGCTCCTTACAGGAAAAGACAAAAATGCTGATGAGTCTATATACAAACTCTTAATCCATGTAGAAGAGCTCCTGAAAGTCAGCCAATGTGCTCCCATTCGTATTTGCCAGAGGCTAAAGAGAGATAAGCATTTAGGTATGCACATCAAGAGGATGGGGCCGAGCTTTTCTTGGCGCAGCCAGCCACCAGGATGAGAAACAACGGGCAGAAACTGATGCCCAGGCAGTTCCACCTGGACACGAGGAAGAACTTATTGCTGGGCGTGTGACTGAGCACTGAACAGACTGCCCAGAGGTTGGAGTTACTCCAGAACTGTCTGGA
>VYXD01007335.1:65204-201958 GCA_013397195.1 Hylia prasina
CGGGCGGTGGCGGCGAGAGCGCTCGGCGTCTCGCTGGCTGTAGGTCGAGCTGCGAGTCAGTAATGCCCCTTTTTGTTTCGGTGTTGTAGGTCAGGATGGCTTCGGTTGAAAGGGAGACATTGTCCCAAGAGGAACTCCGGAAAAGGCTGTATCAGACTTTTAAGAGCCGAGGCGTACTGGACACACTTAAGGTGTGCTTTGTTTCCAGCAGGTGCTAGCTGTGATCCTCTGTGCTGCTTTAACACAGAGAGCCCTAAAACCATGCCGAGTACAAGTGTCTTACTCTCTCCACAAAGTATTGTTTTTGTCACAACCTAATTGGTATTTGTGTGGGGGGATGGGGTTTGGGGTGTGTTGTGTTTGGGGTTTTCCCCCCCGTATGCGAGGTTCTCCCTAAACAGAATGGCTTTTCATTATGCCTTGGCCTCCGAGTGTTTCTCAGGAAGGCTAAGAGCCTGTATTAAGTCTTTGAAAATACCCATGCTTGAAAAAAGATGTCACGCAGGGGAGAGAACAATAAATTAGAATATAAAATAGGAAAGGATCTCTCAGTTTACAGGGTGTGTTTATTACCTATGATAAGTAAGTGTGTTATATGAATAATACTTCCAAAATACTGCAATCCTGTTTTAAAACTATTTGAGCTGTTTTGTCCCTGTCTGCTCGTTCAGGAGAATGTCTTAGGGAAAAAAATCAAGATAAATAATTCAAAAATATCATTGACAATCCTGTAGCTAAGAATTTCCTATTCAGGACAATTTATTTCTGCATTACTGATTTCCATACCAAGCTTGCAATGCTTGAACCATGTCTTGTTGGACTCAGCTAAAATTCTATTGGATGACTTCCTGTTTAAGTCCTTTTTCCTGCTTCGTTTTACTTGTTTAGAAAGTTATTTCTGCCTTCCTTTTCTGTACTAAGGATAGGGATATAGCCCTGTGCTGTCCACCTTCACTTTTCCACGAGATGTATAAGAGGTCACTGTTCTTGGTTGTTTTTGAGACATCACCTCTTTTAAAGTTGGTTGAAACTGGACAAATTCAGAAATTAATAAGGAAAACAAGTTTTTTTCAGTTGTGTTTGCGAGTTCAACTCAATGATCTTTTCCAACTCAGAATATTCTGCAGTTCTGTAATTTTGTTGTCAGCCTAATTTCTCTTGAAAACCATGCTAAAATATCAGGCTAGTCTGATGATCTGACTTTATTAAGTTTCATTAACTGTTTTGTCGCATTTTTGGCAACATGCTGCCTCTTTATTCACTTGTGTTGCTGTTGCATACCTGCTGCTGGAAGCTTAAAACACTATTTGTGTCATGATCTTTTCTTACAAACCATTTGTATAAACAATTTGTATAACTGTATAATGAAAATAATTATTTCTTCCTTTTATGGAAGGGAGGCCTTCTGAATTTAGGTTACTTTTTGTCTGTATTGTAACTCACAGAATGCAAATATATTTTAAAAATGCCATTTAATGATTATTAGCACCTGTAGGTCTCTTTGGTTAGTACTCTTTTGCTTTCCTACAACATAATTGATATTGAAGATGTTGAATATTTTGTTTATTTTGCCATCTACTTTTGTTGTGGCATGAGTGGCTTCTTGATATGAGACTCAAAAGAGGACCAGTGGGGGTTCCAAGAGCACCTTTAAGCCAAAGGGAAGGAAAACAGGAAGCAGTGATTGAAAATGAAGCTGGGGGTACAAGACCTGTGTTTATGTGAGCTCTTAACTGGGAGCTTCTTTTTAGTACTACATTTGATACATTCTGAGGGTAGGTCAGAGTTCACCACTTCACCTATTAGTGGGTTTTGAAGAAAGTGCACTTCTAGATTTTGCCAAAATTAGTCTGCCCTGTTCTGTGTGTAGGTTGTACAAGTAAAGTGAGGCTCCCTGTGGATTTTGAAAAATTTAAACTCTCATTGAATCACGTGTAAACTGATAATACAATGATTTTTCTCTGTATCAGACACAGCTCCGAAACCAGCTAATCCATGAACTAATGCACCCAATTTTGAGTGGAGAACTTCAGCCACGGATGGTTCCAAGTGGAGACAGTTCACTTTTGACCACTGCTTCCAACAGTTTGGTGGCAGATCATCTAGAGAGGTGTGGCTACGAGTATTCACTTTCTGTTTTCTTTCCAGAAAGTGGATTAGAGAAGAAGAAGGTAAGTTCAGTATTTTGCTTATTCTGTGATGGCTACGAGCTTTGTTCTCTGGGGGTTGTCATATTCTAACAGTCAAAAAAATCTTTTCTTGCGATAGAAAATGCAAACATAAGTACAGCTGATCATAAGTACAGATTCTGATCTCCACAAAACATTCCATCATTCAGGGTCATTTTCATGAATACTTAAAACTAGCAATAAGCTAATGATGCTGTTCTGGAAAGATGCAGCCACAATCTGTCTGTGTGGCAGAGCACTTGGGAACTGAACCTGATAAAAGTTTATTTGGCTATTCAATTCCCTGAAAATGTGGTTCCTGGTCAGTTCAAGCTGTTCTAACTACAAAGGCTGAAAAGGATAGTCCTTGCCTTCTCTTCTCTGTAAGGGTGTGATAGGGTGAAGCTGTTCCTAACTGAAAATTAATTTTTTGGCCTGCTGAGTAGTTAATCATCATTTGGGTTAGTGAGCTCATCTGATTTGGAAGATAAATCAAGGAAAGTGACAAGGAAAGTAACAAGCATGTGCTGAGGTTTGGGAGAGAACAAAACTCTTTTCACAGCTTCGGATATCAATGAAGCTACATGCTGGCTGCTGTATGTCTGAAATAGTGAAGATAAGTAAATGTAGAACAGCAGGCCTCTGGAAATGATTTTACAGGGAGTAAATAGATCTTTCACAAATGGAAAACATTTACAGCTGTAGAATAGTGCCATTTACATGCCTGAAATTACTTTAAATTAGTTAACCTTTTCCAACTGATCTATCTTTTCCCCAAAGCTGTGGACTGTGCAAGATCTTCTTCAATTTATGAGGATCAATCCAAAATCCAGTCTCTACAAATCGCTGGTAAAGTTATTTTGATTTTGAAGATAAGCTTAAATTACAGTGGTGATGAAAATAGACTGGCTGAAACTTCTTTTCTTTCTTACAGACTTCAGGAACTCGGAAGGAAAGTAAAGGTACAAAATGTTTGCATGTGATGCTGACAAGGGTAATTGTGTTAGCTGCACTTTTATTAAGATGTGAGCAATAAAAAGTCAGATTTTTTTAGTGTTTGTGGGTATGGAATAATATGGATTTAGTTGGATTTTGAAACTTGCAGTACACCAGGATGATGAATGTTATATTTCAGGATTATCCAACTCGTATTTGTGATGTGGATTAACTGTTGACATTCACTTACAAAATAAATTACTTGTACATTAGAAATTTGAGAAAAATCTGTAATCAGGTATTAAAGATAATGCTCTTTGGATGCTTTTCATACTAACTTTAGAAAACTCAGGGTTTGGGTTATCTATAACACTGTATAAGCTTACAGAATATGCTTCAAAAACTAGTTACAGATTTAATTGACTTTCCATTGTATTATATAAGAAATAATTCTTATTTCTGCATGACAAAACCTAGCTATATGGTATAACCTAAAGGAGCTTGATCTTCAAAAGCCCTTCTTGCCTAAAGGCCTCATAGTTAAATACTAATAATCTTCACTCTCAACTCACTTTGGGAGTCAAGAGACATGGAAAAATTGTGAAAGGAAAGCTTTTGCTGACTGAGTTGCCCTGGATTATGCTTATAATAAAACCATAATTGTTTACTCTAGTGTTGATTTTACTGAACTACTTGTTCTTTCTGTAAATCAAATAGGCTTTCTTATACATTGAAAATTACTTTGTTAATTACAGGCTCAAATGCTGTTTTGGTATGAAATGAGAACTAACTAATCTATTGGATCTTGCTAGGTTTCCTTATGCAAATTTTAATCGGACTTACAGAACATCATCTAAACAGGGAAACTCACAACACAGAGACTCAGACCACCTCAGTGCCTCCTTACAGAGAGTCTCTTGGTAAGTGCAGCCTGTGCAGGTCTCCCCAGATAGTTTCATACTGGCCTATGGTATGGCTTTATGTATATTGTATGAATGGTGTTACTTTGTTACTTAAATGCAACCTAAAGTTGTAATGAGTAAAGGTCATGTCTGTCACATGTCCAGAATATGGAATTTCTAAATTTTCTTAAAATAAGGCAAAATCAGGATGGGATTTTTTTTTTTAATGACTTGGGTGTTTTCTCAGGCATTTAGCTAAGCCCTATGACAAATGGACTGTAAATGTTATGTGTTGAAATACGTTCTGGAGAACAGAATTGTAAATGTGTGTCCTCTTTCTGTGAGCAAGTTCGACATAGATTGGGAGTTCTTGAACATGTATAATATGCATGCTGTTATTAATACATGAATACAAAAAAGCTAAAAGTTGCATACAAAAGGAAATTCTTGTCCACCCATGGTAAAGAGGATGAATGACTATGTAATACACAAACAGTGCCTAAAGAGCCAAGCACTTCCTCCTAGGTATATATTATGTTTATATGTGTATATAAAGCAGATGAATGGCATTTCTGTGCTGCCTCTGCCTTTGTGCCACACAAGTGTTTCTGGGATAGTGCTGCTTGGATAAGCTGAGGAATGTCCTGCAGAGAGAGAGGTTCCTGCTGTCTTTGGTAAGGTAACTGCAGCGAGTGTTTTTAAATTATGATGGATGTGTTGCTTTTTTGTAGCCGAGAAGCTTCAGCTGATTGATGAACAGTTTGCAGGCTCCTATCCTCAGCATCAGAAATACAAATCTTTAGAAGTAAAACTTAATGAATATAGAAAAGAAATAGAAAAGCAGCTTCAGGAAGAAATGCGTCAAAAGGTATAACTCTGATTTATGAATTTTAGGGAGACATTTGTTAATTTTGACTTTACACATTGCAGACTTCTAATACTTAATGTAAATTGAAAAAAGTCTAATACTTAGTTACAGCAAGCACAAATGGCTAAATTAATCCAATATCTGTTGCTAATTTGATGATATAACATGTATATTTGTCCCCCCCTTTTTTGTTAAATGTGCACAGAATATTAAGCTTTTTATTCTGATGTTAATTTTATAACACAACATTTTCTTATTCCGGTTGTCTTAATTTAGTAAAATTTGTCTGCTATTTGATTATTTTGTTTTATGGAGAAAGGTTTACTCTATACCACAATTTTAATTGTCCTTCCCAGGTCAGATTTTGATGCTTGAATTTCAAAATAGTGCATAGCAACAGAGAGGTGTGATTTGCTGCTGTGTAGCTTGACAGATAATTAATTTTTAATACTGACGAGAATTTGCATTCTATTTCAAAGCATTGCACAGAAATTCTAAAGTTATAACAGACAGTATCATGAATAATTTCTGATTTTTTTCTTCCTGTAATAGAAGACAGCTCTTCTAGAGAATTTTCCTTCATTTTGGACTTAAGATTAAAATTTTGTCACATAATCCTTTGATAATCCTTCTGTCTGAAAAATGGAACAGAGGGAATATACTGCATTTCATTTAAACACATCTTTTTTCTTTTCCATAAATTTCTGTCAAGTTCATCAGTTTATTTGGATAGAAAAAAATAAATCAATTATATTTCCTTTCATTATATTTTTCATTAATTTTTGTCAAGATCATAAAATAAATTATAATCTAATCAGAATTCTTCTACACAATTTTAAAGGCACTCAGTGTAGTCATCATTTATTTAGCCAAGTAGAATTAGTAGCCTTTAGACAAGTAGAAAGATAGAGAGTTAAACCTCTCTTTTACCTTCATTCTTCATTTAGTCTTTATTCCCCAACTGGCTCTGTGTTTTTTAGTAAGTAAAACATGTTAATTTGTGTGTTGTTAAGTTTGTATCAGTTTAAGTATACCGGTTGTAACAAAGGATATGGGACTCTTGAACAGATGTAAATATCTTCTAAATTCAATTAGCTTTACATTAATTCCTTAGGAACATATTGTGAATTACTGTGAGACATTTCTAATCATTTGCATATATACAAGTGATGCTGCATTGTCTCACTATTTCTTTATTTTTCACAAAATTTGTGCCCACAGACCTGAGTTGCTTGATCAGACATTCCTATTCTGCCTTTTCCACTCTTTAATCTTTTCTCACCATTTTCCTGTCATTCTCTTTTGATTCTTTTGCTCAGTTTTTCCTCTCATTTTTGTCTTGTATTCTTGCTTTCCATTTTCTTTGAAAATTTTGTTGTAATTCTTTATAATCCCATTTGCTCTCACATATAATGTCCTTCACACACTGTATGCAGTTATGTTCCCAATGATTCTTCTGTGCAGTTGCAAGATTTTTGCTTTCCTGTTTGTGTGCAATTACCTTTTTTCAGTTGTGCTTAGGAGTTAGTGAATTGTTGTCTTCTCTTTCTGTAACCCTCTTTCGATGAAGTTATGTGTTCTGCCTTTTTTTACATTTCTGGCACTTCTTTTTATTTCTAGGTGAATTTCTGTGGTTTCTGAGCAATTCAGGCTATGGGTCTGTTTCTGCCAATTCTTGAATTACTAGTCAAAAGTGATTCCCTGGGAAAGGGACAAGTGTCAGAGGAGCAGTTAAAGACTGTGGCCATTCCTTAATTCCAGGCAGAGTATCACTCCTGCAGTGCATTTTTCTTCATAGGCTTCTGTTCTGCTCTTGTCTCAAGCTGATAGTTTTGTGTAAGATCTGCTTTGGGATGCCATATAAACACATGAAAACTATGTGAGACGTGCAGATGCATGTGCTGCTAAGATACTCCTATCACAGTAATTAATTATTATCGATTTATCATTTCCTAACAAGAATTCCAAGGTGAAAATTTCAGTCGTCTTAAGAGGAATTGTCTTTTTTGATTTGAAGACAGACATATTTAACCCTCTCTTCCTCCTCTATGTAAAAGCTTGAACATTTTAAAGAAGTTGAAATAGCAAAGATCAAAATGGAGGAGAAAGTGCAGACCCAGAAAGAAATCTCTGAGCTGCGCCATGAGTTAGAGAAGACTCATCAAGCAAAGTCTGAAGCCTTGATTTCTCGTGAAAAGAATGCTATTGAGAGGCTTCAGAAGCAACAAGAGGTAAAGTTCCAAATTTTTTTTTCCTAATCTATTGCAAAATGATTCAGTGAGTTGGTTAGACTGTTCTTTTATCTCTGGGAGATTTACCTTCAGATCCTACTTGGCTTATTAGGGAAAACCTAGAATTCACATTTGATCTTATAAATAGCAACTGCAAGATGCATTTAGCAACTGCAAGAATGAGTATGGTTAAACTTCTAAGTAGACATGGCTGGAAAAGAAACTGTTCTTCAAGCTGGGATCTAAATGTAATAAATACTTTTAAATCTGTTTTAATAATTTTGCTGAATTCAGATCACTGGAGTTTTTTTTTCACAGAAAGTTGAACGTAGCTTTTAGTTACACTCTTAAGTTCTTGCAGCTGCTCAGAAGACTCAAACCTAAATGGAATAAATAGCTTGTATGGTACATATATGCTGTTTCTGTTTGTTTTTATATATTGAATGTTATGAATAACCACCATCTTTACTGTAAGCTGGCATCTCATTTCATTTCTTTGAAAGCTTTTGTGTTGATGAATTACTCCTTTGGGCTGTTAACCTTTGGTGTTTTGCCAGGGTAGTGACTGTTACTACAGCACACAGTAATTTGTGTGTAGTTCTCAACTGCTTATCCTGATCTCAAGCTGTTACTTCTCAGTTTTTGAAAGAATAGTTTGTTTGCTCTTCTGTTTGCCTTGCCACCTCCCTGCTCTCTGCAGTAGACCTTCATATCCAAATAATAGTCATCCACAAATGCCAACTGTATTTTTGCTTTGTGTGGTGGGTTTATGGTTTTGTTTGTCTTTTCTTCCCTGAGAACACGTGATATTGGTTAACAAGCAGTTGTACAGGCCTCTAGATAAGTTACTATAATATTAAACATTTTATCACCATGCCTTGAATTTATTTCATCGTTGTGTACTTTGAAGCTGACAAGAAAACATCTATGTTGTGCTATCAGTCTTCTTCTGTGGGTATGAAATTAATTCAGTAATTAAAAAAAACCCTACCAATGACTAGATCAACATATGTATCAAGTATTGTGTATAAATATTTTATTTCTCTTGTCAGCTTCTGCACTCACTGAGAATTTTATGTTTCGGTTACCTGGGGATTCTTTTAACAGAGCTCAGGTATATTTACTTTAAAGGTGTCAGGTCATTCAACCCTTCACTGTGATGACTTTATGTCTAGGAAATGTGGCTTGAGAAACTGCTCTATTTTTTGTACCAGGAGCAGCAGCTGAATCTGTCAGCACTGTCAAGTGCACATGGCTTTCAAAGTTGATATAAGGATCCATATGGCAAAACCATAATTTTTTTTTTCTTCGGGGGGGTGAGAAATAATGTATTTTGTGTTTAAGGTCAAAAAAGGCCATTTTTATTAATAGGAACATATGTGGGTTTTGGTGTTGATATGTTCATCACTTGGATAATCCCTTTTGCAATTTTTTATGAGTTCTATAAATTAAACTGCAAAAACTGAAAGGCTCTTGGTTTACTCAGTTTCAGTTTTAAGTCATGTTTGATCAGTGGGTTTTGTTTCTTCAACTACATTTTTGTGAAGAACATACAAAACTTTTTTATTAAAAAAATCAAGTGTTTAAACATGTTTATTCTGCTATTTAAAAAATTCCTTTTTACTTGAGTTTTAATCAGTGGTATTTCTTAAAGGAAGGGTGTTTATGGGTAGGCAGAAGTGACTCCATCTAAAACATTTTTACTCTGAGTGACAATAGAAAGGGAATTAAAAAAAGATACTTAAAATTGATTCCAGATGTTATTTCATATAGTGACTATATAAATGATATTTATGGGAGTAAAATCAGTCAGTCCCTGAAGAAGATCCTTTTAAGTTTGTGTGTGTTAAACAGTAAATTAAGTTTTACAGTGACGTAAAACTAAGGATAATATTTTGTGATTCAGATAGAAGCCAAGGAAGTGTATGCTCAGAGACAAAGTCTGTTGAAAGATATTGAAGCCATAAGGACCAGGGAGGCAGAACTGAAGCAAAGGATGGAGGCATTTGAAATGTAAGTTGCTGAAGGATATGTACAATGCTAAACATGCTTCTGCAAAACTTGCCTCAAGATATTTCTGCTTCTGTGATGTTGAAATAGATTATATATCCCAGAAGTTATGTTTTACATTTTGAGCAGTATTGTATACTGTTTCTATTAGCAGGGATACCCCATACAAAAAGATGTTTCTGGGTTTTTTTTCTATACCACGTCATCCAGCCAAAACAGTTCAGCATTGCTTTGCAGGCAAGGAACCAGATGTTTACTTTCAAGTGCTTAAATTAAAAGATCCCAACCTGCAAACAACACAGTATGTAACCCTAACACTCATGAGATATTCACATGAATATTTTGCCTCATTACTCCTATGTTTTGGGGTTAATTTCTTTTTATTATTATTTGTCCTTAATAAGATCCGTTTTCTTCAGTTAAATTAAAAAAGTAACTAATCCATTTTTGGCCAGACTTTCAATACTACTTAATATTGTTACTTTGTCATCTGTTTTTCATAGCAAAATGAGTATCCTGCTAACAAAAACTTGGAGTTTTTTATCAACCCACCAGAGGGTGCTGATAGAATAGCATGCTCATCACTCTTTCCTCTGGTGTTTCTGGTGTGGGAAACTGAGCCAGGGTTAACCCGGGATAGCTGCATAATTGATTGGTACTGAATTTTAAATAGGGCAATTTAGTTTGTGTCACATCTCCATGTTGTTAATGAACTACAGTGACAGAGTCTGATGATGATGGTTCAAATTGCTACAGTATTCCAAGCAAGCACATTGCCCTTTGATGTCTACAAATGTTATTGTGAAAAAAAACAAAAACCCCAGACTAAAATTTTGACTTTATAATTGGTCATTGTCTGTATATTTCTGGATATTTCAGCACCCAGAAAATTCAGGAGGAGAAAAACAAAGCTATAGAAGATGCACTTCGGCGTCGTGAGCTTGCTGTGAAGAACATAGAGGAGACATATGACCAAAAGCTGAAGACAGAACTCTTAAAGTAAAATTTTTTTGGTCTCTAATAAAACACATAATATTTCCTATGAAAACAGAATCATAAATTCTATAGGATTTATTTTGAAAAACATAACAAAGCAACAACTTTGAAAATGTGTACTTATGTTTTTGTTTTAGTGAGTTTGAATCTTTTACAGTACAGCTTAGCTATTTGCTAGTAAGTTTACTATAGACAATAATTCTCTTTTGGTTATAAGTTATATTATTGCTGTAGTTTAAATTCTGTGTTGATATCTGGAAAAGAGATCTGACATTAGCTTGTATATTTAGACAAGAGGATCTCAAGCAGTATTAGTTACTTCCTTTGACCACAGTTAAAAGAACTGACCATTTTACGAACAGAAGAGGCATGAAGGGGAAATCAGCATTAAAGAGATGTTACAAGTTTCTTGGAGACAAGGGGGGATTCTTACTAGTCCATTGTACAGACAGACTGGCTCTTACCTTCTCCCCTGCCCATTTTCAAGGGGGGATTCTGTGATAGAGATCTCCCTCTTATTGGTTACCTTCTGCTTCTGGTCTTAAGGAATTGGCAGTCATCTGTGACTTCTTTTGGGGTGTTGCAGGGAGTATATACTAACTTTGCTATTGTACTTCCTTGTAGTACCTTGAAGGGTTCCTTGATACTTCAATGCAGACAAGTGCTTTTGGCATGTCATGAACCTGTCTCAGGCACTTAAAGCAAGTGACTGATGTATCATTACTTTTTATTGCAAGCCAGTGAGCAGTATTATCTGTGTTTTTGTTTAAATTAAAGAGCAAAGATGTTGATAGTAGGTTTTGGTAAAAGTAACCCCTCAGCATTTGATTGTTTTGTTAGAGAACAGTGAAATGCAACTAATTGACTCACCTTGGTATCTTATTTTATCTAGTCTATTAGAGCTAGTTACAAATGCTGATTGCAAAGTCCTTTCAGTACATGAGGAGAAGCAAAGCATTTTAAAGATAAACTGCTGCTTGGCTTATTTTATCAACATACAAAATACTCTAAGGCATGCTGCAGGTGCTCAGAAAGACAAGATCTGTGTCCTTTTGTCCCAAATCATTGATGAAAAGTATTAAAGAACTACTGTTTATTATACAGAAGTAGTGATGCTTGTTAGCAAATCAATCTTTTTTTTTATTTTTGCAGTAAACATTAAAAATGCCATATTTGGGACAAGGATCTAAGTGGTCCAGACCATTTGCAGAAATGCAGGAGGATGGATTTGCCTATATCTGAAACCATTTATAATTATGTCCCAGTCATGTAGAATGCTGACCTTTCTTAGCTCCTGTAAATTCCAGTCCAGTGGAATGGCACTGTTGGGTAACTGCTGGGCTATGAATAGTGGTGTGCCTGGGCAGTGCTCAGTGTCTGGCTGGTGGCTGGTGGTGTGCAGAGAGCCCCTGGGCCCAGTTCTGGGGTCCTTATTGTCCAACACCTTCATCTGGCTATGGGCACAGGGCATCCTCAGCTTTGAACAAGAGGCTTAATTAAGAGGAATCATTTCCACAATGAATGCCAGAGTTTCAGTTCAGGGAGATTTTGACAAGGTTAGGAATCATGCCAGTGCAAATCTTAGGAATTTTAACAAGGAAAACTGCAAAGCTCAGTGCTCGGGGCAGAATAGCCCTATGAGTTTGTATAAATGGGGAAAAGGAGTTGACTGAGGAGCTGCATTTCTGAAGAGGAGGTGGATGAGTTACAGTGAATGCCAGCTTGATTATGAGCCAGCAGCATGCTCTGACAAGGCAAAGCAGTATGATGGTAAGATTAGAAGCAGCATGGACAACAGATTGAGGGAACTTATTGTGCCTTGAAAGGTACTGGGGAAGGTTATGCTGGGAATACCATGTCCAGGTTTGGGCTCTGCAGTTCATAAAAGTCATGAAGAAACTGGAAAGGGCTTTGTAAAGTCTGCCAGGTTAGTCCATTTGAGTTGGACTCTCAAATGTGACCTCTGAGTTCATATGGTAGGGGCTGGAAGTTGTGCCTTGGGAGATTTAGTTTGGACATAAGGAAAAAAATCTACTGGAAGAGTAGTGCAGCGCAGATTATCCAGGGAGATGGTGAATATATGTCCTCTGGGGTTCTCAAGACTTGGCTTGGAAGAGCCACATCTGCCTTGCTGTAAGGTGGCAGTAGTCTGGCTTTTTGAGGAGGTGGTTGCATGAGATGATTGGCAGGGCCCTTTCCAGCCATTTTGGTGGGTCTGTGATAGTTAATTTTGTCAATAAATAATTGTGTGATTATAGTTTAGTTTGGGAAAGAATGGAATTAACACAAATGCCTTTGCATGTGTGCACACACATCCTTTGGGAATACATGATTCTTTTTGTTTCTAGATATCAGCTTGAATTAAAAGAAGAATACATAGCCAGAACCAATAAAGTTACTGAAGATGAGAAAAAAAATAAAGGTAACCATCTGTCTGAGATTGTTGAAGTACCTGTTTATCTCTAGAGCTTTTCCGGTCATATGCCAGACCACTACTGTTACTGAACAGTCCTGGTGTTCAGTGGCATAAGGGATAGAAGAGCCATCAGAACAAGTTCAGCAGCAGTGACAGTTCAGCAACTTGTTGCTGTTCAGAATGCAGTGGGAATCATAAACTGCTGCTTTGCACAGAGGCTGCAAAGCACTCCTGGCTTTTCAGTGTCCCATTTCCTTCAGAAGTCCTACCAGCTCATTCAGGCTTTAACTGAACTCTGGTACTGTACCCTGGCACAGTTGCCAGTTTCTACATTTATTGTGCACAAGATGTTTAATTGGAACTTGCAGACAAGAGCTGGAACAGATAACAGGATTAGGCTTTTAAGTGAGGGGCATGTAAGAAATGATATATCATAGGCATATGAATTTGATTTACTTAATTCTAACTGTATATAAGCGTATGTGTACATTTGTATATACAGCATGGTTTACTTTTGAAGGTGTGGGTATGACATTCAGTCATTTTTATGTCTTAAATTGTATTTTGGGCTAGCAGCTTAAAACTGTTTTCTGCTGATACAGTTTTTTACTGTAATACTTTACTAATTTTAATTCAGCATTGGTAATCCTCCCTGCAGAGAAAGCTATGCTTTTGCAAGAAGAAGCCATTGCTGTTAATTCAAAAAAGGAGGAACTCAAGCAAGCTGTATCACGCACCAAAGAGCTTGAGGTAATTGTAAATATGAATTTAAAGAAGCCTGTATTCTAATGGGTGCAATTGAGGTATGTTACAAATAAAAAAGAAAATGTGAAATAAAAATAATTGTTAAGTAGTACAGCGGTTCATAAGCTTCTAAACTATTCTTCATCTGCAGCTGGATTTGGAGTCAATGAAGGCCCAGGTTCTGCTGGTAAACAAACAGAATCAGTTGTTGACAGAAAAACTGAAAGAGGTATCCGACTATCCTTTGCTAAAGGAGGAAAAATTAGAGCTCCAAGTGCAGAATAAACTACTTAGGCAACAGTTGGATGAGACTCGGAGTGAGAACCAGCATCTTCGAGACAGTCAGTGTGAAATGATTTGATTATTTTCTTGTTTAAGTTTCTCTACAAGTATTTTTTTAAAAGTAGATTTTCATTAAAATGCTTTCTGTGTATTATGCTTGCTAGTAGTTTGCATGAAGCCCAAGCTGGTGTTTGCATATAATTGAGCAGTCCTTGGCATAAGTTTATTTTCTTTTATATGTCTGTACGGGAGAAATCCTGAATTAAGTGGTAGCTGTAATGTGGAAGGATATCCCTTTCACCCTCTGAAAAAAGCAGTGCAATATTTCTAACCATAGCATTAGTATGGTTAATAATGGTAAAAGAACATCACGTTATTATTTAAGTGCCTGCTTAACTCCAGTAATAAATACAAAGTATTTTTAATGTGCATTTCAGATTACAGGAGAGTAGAGATATATGTCCAGTTACATAACATAAGGATATGTATTTTTCTTCCAGTGTAGGACAGTGGGTCTAGTTCTTAAAGGACTACAACAAAGATTGGTGGTCCTTTGTAAAAGGAAGAAGAGAAATGTCCCCGAGTACTTTATTCAGACAAAGCCTTGTTATGTTCCTAAAATCAAATCAGCTTTACATGTTCATGGGTTATCATGTAGAGGAGTGCACACTTGTTATTCTTTGTCTGAGTGTCTGGTGTTTTCCTTTTGGGGTAGAGCTGTCCCAGCCCTCAGCAGAGTACCTGGCCTGCCAAGTGGAGCTGAGGAGAGTGGAGCATTCTAAGAAGCTGGTGCTGGATGAATTTGAAAGTCACAAGCAGATGTTGGAAAAGCAGCTACAAAGTGAGGTAAATTATTATTTCTGAATGATTTTAATCTTTTCTTCTTCCTCTTTCACAATTACCCATCTGCCTCTGCAGGCTGTTTGGTGTGCAGTTACAAGAATTGTTTTTACTGTGCTTATTTTTATGTAAACAATTCTAAAGAAAACAAAACATCACTGCATCAAAAAACTACCAAAAAATAAAACCAACCCAACATAGCCAAGTAAGTCTTATTGAGTCACCAAATTGTCAGTGCTGACTTTCAGTAGGATAGTATGTGCATATGGTCTGACTGGACCTGAAAAACATTTAGGAACCAGATATTCAGCCAGTTGAGATTATTCTTGTTGTCTGAATTATACTGGGTTTTGTTTTTCCCTTGATTTCTTATAGATTGAGCGTTGTGCCCAGTTAAAGACCCAACTGTTAGACTCTGAAGCTACTGTGAGGAAGTTAAATGTGCAGGTTGAAGAACTGAAACTGCAAGTGAAACAAACACAGGCAGGTTTGTATTTTACACCAGAGCAGTTCTTTATGAGGGAAAAGTGTAAGAAGTTCCAGAAGCTTAAAGAAACTGCAGTTGCGTAGAACTAACACATCACCAGGGAGTAGATTTAAGTTTAAAATCAAAATGTATTTAAAGCCCAGTTTAAAAAGCAGACTCATTACAACCTTCTTTCAGAAAACAAACATACAGGAGGAAAGGAAAGTACTCCTCCCTGAGCATTTGCATATTTTTGTCTGTTTTTCCTTGGTGTAAGGACATTAATGTTTTCTGATCACATAAACAGTGTTTTCCAGCAGGCAACTTGTGTTTTCATTCATTTTGATTCTGGAATGTTCATAATGAAAATTATTAATTTGAAATTGTATTTTGTACCTCAAAAATTTAAGTCTGACTCTTAAACAGATTTAGTCAAGTCTAATAACTTTTGTCTAACCTATGCTTAACTTATCTCATATGGGCAGTAGAAACAGGGGCACTTAAATAAAGCAATTTAATCTGCTGAAGAAATGTACTTCTAAAGATATCTGTCAAATTGATAATATCAAGTATTATAAATGAAGGGGTTGGTATGTATATTTAATGTAAGAATATGGAATTGAATTCTGCAATGATTACACATTACAGATAGCATGTATATGCAACTGTATATGCATGTATATGAAACTATGGTACACATATTGGTATCATTTGCAGTTGGAAATTCCTTAGTACCAAAATAGCAAATAAATATTTTAATTAAATGACTGAAAGTACTGTAGGAACTTTTATTTTGCATCAGAATTAATGAGGTCACTGAAGAACCATTTATGTAGAATGAAAACAAGGCTGTAAATTTGCTGAGAAAGATACAGCCCTATAGATTGGTCTTTTGGGCTTATTGAAGCATGCAAGTACAAGGAAACAGACAACCCCAAAACATTTAATTTAACTGACAATTTAGAATACTTTTAATGTAAAAAAAAACCCAAAACATTTTCTATGTCCTGTGTTGTTTTTCTCCAAAATTATTTTTTTATTTAAATAAAGGGAAACTGGTAAGACTTGTGGCATGCCCTGTGTTCCTTAGACTTTAACAACATGATTAGATGTAATGTGTCCAAAATGGTAATGTTTTCATATTTATTTATTTACTTAAACATTATTTTAAAAATAGCATTGTAGAGTACATACTTAAAGGTGGTTTTATGTGGAAGGATTATATATTTAAAAAACAGCAGTGTTAATTTGTAGCTTTGGAGCTGCATTAAAAATACATTTAAATCAATTTCAATTAAACCATTAAATTCTCAAAATGTAAGCCAACTCCATGGCAGAATAATTTTGATCAAGCTGGAATTTGAATGCCATGGTTTGCTATTTTAGCTTTGCTGTAGGTCTCCCTGTGTCTGTCTGCAGTGCCACTCACTTTCCCTTGCTGCCTTCAGCTCTGGAGAACGAGGTGTATCGGAACCCAAAGCCGTCGCTCGTCGACCGCTCCGTCCTCGCCTTCCTCGGCGACAGGGCCGTGCCCCACGACATTTACGTGGATGGTGCCTTTCCCAGGAACCCGCTCCTGCCGGATGTGGGCAGCGCCGGGCCGGGGCCGGGCTGTCGCCAGCAGCCGCAGCCCCGCGGCGCTTCCCCGGACTCCGACCTGGAGTGCGTGGCGCAGGCCCGGGCCAGGGTGAAGGAGCTGGAAAAAGAGGCCGAGTACTTGGAAGAAGCCTACAGGAGTTACCAACACAGGGTCATGCAGAGTGCAGCTGCAAGCAGAACGCCAAGGAAGATGCAGCCTGCTTTAATTCTGCAGTGTCCTCTGAGTAGATACCCATTGACTACCCAGCAGGATCTGCTTGAGGATAATCCCAGCTGCCCACATTCCCCTCTGAGCAGTCCGAGAGGTGAGGAACACATCAAAAGAACTGGGCAGGTCGAAATCTTCCAGACTCCCTTTACGCCACCACGCAGAGGAGCGTCTTCTTCAAGGCGCCTTTCTTCTACTCCCATTTCCAAACCGAAGAGAGACCTCAGTAACAAGAAAATTCCAGATGGTAAGTCACCATTGTTAATGGGATGCTGTTATGGGTTTTACTTACTGTTCTTCTTGTGCTCTGGGAACAGAAAGATTTAGCAGTGTTAGTCGTTCACTCGTTATTTGCTAAGGTGCAGGAGAAATCAGGAGATGTGGTTTTGCAGGAGACAGAATATACCAGCTGCTTGGAGTATTGCTTCTTCCTGGAAACAAGTACTGCAGAAGTATGTTGAGGGAAGTTAAACATGCTCTAGGGAGCTTTCAAGAGAAGGCTACACCGTGCTACAGGTGTAACTTTATGATATACAAAGTTTCATTCAAACCTTGCTATTAAGTATGACTACTTTGCAACATTAATTGTAGTTTCTTAACCCTCTTACATTTCTAAACTTTTGTTTAACTGTTGTTAAAGCCTGTGGCAGAAAATGTCTTTGGCTTCTCTTAAATAGAGCTTTCCAGTCTGAAAGGTCCAAATTTCCTTTGGTTTGTTCTTTTGGCTGTGACATCTTTATAAAATACTCCTGAGCAATTGTAAGGAGGAAGGATTTAGGATTTGAAAAAATATAAGTTGCTATTAATATCACAGTTTCTAATAATTGTTTAGTCCTTTTTTTAAGGACAGTACTCAGAAAAGCAAACAAAATAGAAACAAAATTTTTAAAAAAGTGTTGTTTCAAATCTGCAGTACATCTGCTTCCTGAGTGATGCAATTTTTTTCACCCTGGCTCGAAGTGGATTTATTAGGATGAGAAAAAGAGACAGTAACAAAAAAAAAAGGATAATGATCAGCTTCTCCATGAAGGAAGGTTAAATACAAGGGCAGCTTAGTTTGGAAGAAGGATGGCTGAGATGTGCTGTGGGAAATCTGGAAAACAATGAGCGATGTGAAAAAGGTAAAAAGGGATCAATTGATTACTGTTTCACAGACCCCAGAATCCCATGACAATGAAAGGAAATAAAATTAAATGCTTTTTCATACCATGAGTAAGTTGTGTAATTTATTGCTTCTGTGGGAACAAGTATAGATACGAAACTTCTCTCTCAGGAGGATCCAAAAAAGTATTGATTGGAGAAAGGTTGGGGTGGGTGTTGCCAGAAGTACGATACGTATTCTCCTTTTTCAGTTTTAGTTTAGTTTTGTTTGGTAATGGGCACTGTTAGAAACAGGTCACAAACACTGAGTGTTTGTGGCTGGCCCTGTGTTTCTCCATGTAGAGCATCATACTCTGTTACTAAAAACATCTTTGAGACTTGAACTTCCAAAGCAATCTTTCATGTTGTAAGTTCTCTGTGTCAGCTTCTGTATAAAGTACCCACAGACTTTGTTTAGCACTGCGCACAGACGAAATCTTTCATAATACTAGGGTTTTGTTGAAAAATTAGGAATTATTAAAACTAGAGTTGTGTGCATAACCTGTACTTTTCAGAAGCTAGTTACAGGATGGCAGATCTCTTTTTTCCATTGGATCCATTCTTTGCTTAATGCAAAAAAACTGCTTCTGGGGAGGAGTAAGAATTGAATAACAAAGGAGTGCATTACCTGACTCAGGAGTTACAGAAATGGAGTGGTGTGGAGTGTAGGAAACCAGGCTGCAGCTGGGTGATAGGATATTAAGATTGGCTTCAATGCTAACGGTGCTGTTAGTGGGATTTGTCAGCTGCCACTTAGATTGTTTCCCCACTGAGATGTCTCTTCTCTCTCATGAGTCTTCTGAGGAGTGCTTTTATACTAGTGTACATATATCATTCTTTTCTGCTAGAGATGGCTGAAGTACCAGGTGTGGTTTTGCTAGAAAACTCTTTAAGTCATTCTGGAAGCTTCTGTAGAGACTTTTGGTGCTGTTGGAAATACTAATCTGAACAACTCAGGGTAAATTTAAAGAGGTAGAAGATACTGTGCATATGAGTCTGAGATGTTTTTCCTTTAAATCAGATTAAGTTGTCAGCACCTGTCTCTGGAGAAAGAAATGAAGAAGCATGTCCCTCTCTAAAATACTCACAGTTGGCAGATCCAACAGCTGTTTTACGGCATAATCTGCAAGTGGAAGGATTATGCAGTTTTTTCTTTTCCTTTAAATTAGCTCATGCATTTGACTGTTTTCCTTCCTAAGTCCGTGCACATTGAACCAATAATGCATGTGTTATACAACCAGCCTTGTCTGAGAAATAGTAGGACAAATAACTAATACAAATCATGGGATTTTTATTCTGCAGAGATCAAGAATTCATCCCTTACCTCTTCACAGCGGAGTGTTGACCAGGTTCTTTCTCCTATTTCAAAGCCATATTTGCTTTCATCCTCTGAGTCTGTTCCTTCCTCACCATCCAGTCATGGCCAGAAAATCAGGTAACACTGTTTACAAAGCAACATTTTAACCTGCTTTTTAAAGAAACATTTATTTAATTGCTCAGGGTAATAGCTGCTTTTACAAATCAAGCAAGCCATTGATTTTATAAGTGAAAATTTTCTAATGATGAATAAGGATTTCCATTTTAAATATCATGCCTCAAGTGGAACCTAGTTATAAAAAAACCCAAACACTTTGGTTTGCTCTGAGCAATACCATGTCTCATTATTGTGTCTTTAGATGTATTTTTCACATCTGTGACCTGACTGGTGAGCTTTTGCTATTTGAAGCATTTGAATTTCTGCTTCCTGTTTGAGAATTTAAATCAAGGCAATTGTACATTCTCACTTCATTCATTAACAAGTTGTGATGCTAAATTTTTTAGTTTTTTTCTTTCTCTGAAGAGCTTGTTCACGTGCCCATTTTCAAAGTAGGATTTTCCAGTTTCCTTTGCATGTGGGAATGGGATGGGTAGCACAACTCTTCTGTTTTCCTGGGTTTTTTTAAGGTCTTTTTAAGGTCAATGAATAACTTGACAAAATTGGGCTGCATTAAAATGACTTGTCTTTCGTCTCTGTATCTCCTATTTCCATGTCTGGAGTTCTTCTGTTCTTAATGGCCAGTGTTGCCTCCACTCTCCAAAACTAAGAATCCTGAATATGTGTCTTCAGAAGCAGCTCTAGGATTTAACTTTTAATTTTTTTTTTTCCAAGAAGACACAACAGAATTGTCCTTAACCTGCTTGCCATCATTCCTGATATGATGGCTGAAGAAAGACAGCTTGGACTGGGGCAGCTCTAGCAGGCATTTGTAGGCCTTTCTTAATTTGTTGTTATCAAGGCTTCAACATACATTTAATGCAGAGAAGGGTCTCTTATCTGGTTAGAATTTTGGGAGAGCCTTTATGTTTTTTGTCTTCAGAATGAGCTGTTGGGATATTTAGTCACTGTGAGGTCAGTTTCCTTTAAGTATTCCCTTGAGGCTGTGTCTCTTTGCCCTTCCCATTCATATTTTCTGTGTTAACTCTCAGATTTCTTGTACTTCTCTGACAGACCTTAAAAAGTGAAGCTTGATTGTCAAGGTGATAGGGGAAAATGCTCTAATCCTATGAGGGGCTGTACTTCTTTGAAGGATTTTGTAGACTCCATCCTGCTCGAAGAGTGAACAGTATGAGCAAGTTGTGTTGCAGAGGACAAACCTGGGTCTGGGAAGGCAGCTATAGTTTGTTGTTGTTTTCTTGGGTTTCCTATGACAAAGCAAGGGTATAAGGTCCCAATAATTGTCTTGAACTTGCTGCTTTCCCAAGACTTTCTTAAAAGAAAAACATTCTTTTGTTGCGTATTTTCTAATTTCATGTGCCTTGGACTGTTTTCTATTACATGAAATATTTGAGAAATGCATGTGTGGGCTTTTTCAGTTATTTACTCTTATTATTAGGCAAATGCCACATCACTGATATGTACTGTGGGATTAGTTTATGACCTGTAGATTTTAAGTGGCAATGGGAACTTCTTTAGAAAGGAAAGGAAAGTGAATATGATGCCATAACACCCGTGACAAGCCATTAGAAGTCAGGCCTCAGTCAGTGGGGAAGAACAATTGTTTCTGCAACTACAGGAGCTCCTTTTTTATTTATGTTCCAAGATATGAGTGGTATGAAGGAAGCCAGTAAATACAGACAGGAAGACAAGAGTGATAAGGCAGATTATTACTTAATTTTTGTTTGTTTGTTTGTTTGTTCAAGCCTGAAGAAGCCAACTGAAGGTTGTTACTGAGGCAGTGGGTTCTCTGTCTTTCTAGCAGTGCTCCAGGACACAGTAGTGAAGAAAGCGACATGCATGTCCTTGAACTTTGCACCCTTAAGAATTATTTAGCACTTAACCATTTCTGTGAAGGAAAGACTCAAAACATGAAATAGATTTCCAAAAACTTGAAATTTCATTTACTCTGTCCTATTTAATTACACTGACGTCACTGAACTATCCTTCTGGCAATGCAGATTTATTTGTCTGTGCCCAGATTCACTTTTTGTTTATGAACAAATCTCATTGTTGGGGATATGTTTTGTATTGTTTGTTCTCCACTTTTGCCCCATGGAAGACCTCTATTCCTTAGAAATTGTAAGCACAAACAGGCTGTGATGAAGAGCACCAGCTGGTGTGAAGTAAGCTCCTTTATGAAGTGCTGATGCTGAATTTCATTAGTGACCTGCACTCCTTTTGCTATTCTGGTTCTGGTCAGAATTTAGCAGCTGGGTCACGTGGGAGAGACATTGTTCTTGCACATTATCTTTCTGATGAGATAAACAGGGATTTAGAATGAGGGCACTAACCCCATTTTGATAGAACCCAGATTTTCACCCCTGCATCTCTGTTTTGCCAGACATTTAATCCAAATACATTTCAAACACATCTGTTAAGATGACATCAAAATGGGAATTAAACTGTAACACAAAGCTTAAAAAGGCAAATTTCTTAATGTCACTTGACTGGCACAATTAATTGTATTTCTCCTTTTTTATGTTTTTTTCTTACTCCTTTTATTTTGTTTTAATGTACCAATTTTATGTCACATAAAGACTTTGGGGAAAGTTGAAGGGGCATGGAGTGGACTTTTACCAAAAGTTAGAAAACTGGATTTAAATACCCTAAATTTGAGTCAGAAAGTTTAATGGATTTTAGGTTTGGTTTAGTCTGTTGCTTTGCTTGTGACTGAACTTCAGATGGCTATTTGCCATAAAGTTCAGCATTTATATTTATTAACTTATTTATATTCTTCCCTATTTTTTTCAGACTTCAGAGTCAACAAACAGGTAAACAAGATTTCAGTGATACCCAGAAGCCAGAGAAACTAATGTATGAGGATCTTGAAGAACACATTTATACTCTTGAAGGTAAGTTTTAGTGCAGTTCAGACAATTTGTTGAATACCTTGGGGCTTAACAGTTATAGGACAATTGTCTTCATAGTATAAGAGTGTAGGTGGAGAGAAAAATTTCTGACTTTCTGGTTTTGGAATTAGGGAAGACAAATATCTCATATGATGAGGGATTAATTTTCTTCATTCTTGCATCTTTAGGTAAGTGTATGTAGTAATAAGCAGACATTAAATTGAGCTGGTTCTGAAATTTGTAACAAATTTTTTCAGAAATCTTGCATAACCTTGTTCTGAGTAATGCTATAGGTCTGGTGATTGCTTTGGAATGTTTTAAAATGGTGTAGAATTTTTCTTTAAACAAAAAGGTGTATTAGTATGTGAACTGAATTGAAGCTTAATTATATTTGCTGCATAAATTAGAACCACATTAGAAGTATAAAGATAAGTTTCTGTAGCTATTGCATGCACTCCTGTTTTTTCCTTCAGTAACTTCAATAGTAGCTTAAATAGCAGTATGAATTAGAAGTTGCTGTAGGGTGTATGTAAGTGTGGGAAGAACTCCTGCAATTATGCTGTCATTAATCAGCATCTCTGAGTAGTTTTAGAATGTGTGGTTCAGTTACTGAAACCTGAATTTTGTCCTAACTTTTTTTTTTCTCTGGGGTCAGCATTTTATTTATTTGCATTTCTGCTCTCTGTTGGTTGCAAGCTGTAAAATGTTTCCTTCTCTCTGTATGCTGCAGGGTTAGTTTTCAAAAATCTTCGACATAACTAAGGTAGTGTAGAAAGAGGAGGGTACTCAAACTTGATGTGCTTTATGGCCATTTGGGTATGGAGTGAGAAATAGAAGCACAGTTACTGGCCTTACTTATTTTTTCAGCATTTGAGTGACATCCTAATTTTGAACCTGAGCAGCCTTATCTCCCATGAAACCGTGGGTTTAAAGTAAATGAAGTTGTCAATGAGAAGGATGTGAACAGCCAGCTAACCTTTACTATTTCCAGATTTCATGAGGTCTGTAAAGTCCTGAGGCTTGGCAGGCACGTGGCGTTGTGTGGTGTAACTAAACCCATAGTTGGTGAAGAGATTGTGATTGTTGTCTGGGAGAGTTAGGGATATTTTCTTTGAAACCAGTGATTCTAACTGGTGTGAGTGTTTTCCTGGGTCCCAGACTGGCTTATTCTTTTGGCTTTGGTTAGGTCATATGGAAGGTCATTCTGACCCTGTGAGAATATGGCTTTCAGTATTTTAAAAGCAAGCAACCAAAAAAGATGTTTGTTTAAATAGCAGATGTGCTGCTGATGGTATTTAGTGATAACTGGCAGAAGATAACACCTCATCTGTGCATTTCTCTGTGAAGCTTTAGTCATTACTCAGTTGGGTTTATTTATCTCATTTATTTCCTCTTCATAAGCTTTAAGTGCATTATTTGAATGTGAACCAAGCCTGTAGCCACTAATGGTTTCCACTCATCTCACATTTTAATTAGACTTATATTTATTTGTTTAATTTTGTATGGGAGACTTTTGGGAATACATTACATATTTCACTTTTATTCTATTACATATGACAACAGACTGGCATTTTCTTGGCAATTAGGGCTGAGTAGATGCTGTGCCCAAGTCAGGTACTAATGAATCATTTGGTGATGTGTGGTGGTCAAAAACTGTAGGAGTTCACAAATGCTGATGATTCCTCAATCAACAGTACTTTAGTTGGGTGAGCCTGCATCAAAAGAATCACAGTATGTAGGAGGAAATCAGATTGGCTAAAAAAGGGAGGAGGTAGCTCAGGAGAAATTGCAGGGAAAGGTGAGTAAGAAAGTAAAATCTAAGAAGTAAATACAGAAAAAGATACAGTGAAGGATGAAGTTGATAACAGTAAAAAACCCCATGATTTAAAGGAGATCCCAGAAACTATGGAAGTCTTTTAGTCCTACTGTGAGTGAGTTCTAGAAAGAAAAGATCAGCAGATTATCTTGGCAGCAACTGCTTTTAGGTGATGTGCTCATCTTAAAGGAATAATGCATCTCTTGCCATCCACCCTTAAAAAAGGGAGTGAAAGTGTACAGTTACCTTTTTTTTCCTTTGCAGAGTATTTAATTTAAGATGGTTTTTACTGTTAATGGTTTTGGTTTAGGTTTCTTTGTTTGTTTATTTTGTTAGCAGTCATTTTGAAGTTAGAAGTAATATTTAACCAGGACAAATTTATGAAAGGAATTTTTTGATGATATAAATACACCTGATGCTTATTGCTGCCTATATATGGAAATAATGTTGCTGATAGCTTTATAATTTCGAGAGAAAACAACAAAATACAATAGGTTTCTTTTGAGTGTGATAGCCCATTACTTTGGTCTTACAAAGCACTCCATTACAGAATTTATTTTACTAGGTGAAGCTGGTAGGAATTCCTCTTGCTTTTGTAAGAAACTGAGAACATTCTCCTAACTTAGTTAGAATGACAGCTTGACAGAAATTTTTGCTTATGCTTTCACCTATAGTTCCTTTAAGAGAGTTTTAATTTAAAGAAATTCCAACCATTCAGAGAGAGAGAGGGGAGCTGGTAAGTTTGGTTGGCTCATTTTTTTCCATGCAAAGTATTTCAGTTTTATCATAATGTGAAAAAGAAAAATGCTTGATACATTGATAGTATATGAAGGATGAAAATTTGATGTTTTCTAAAGCTAAAGTGATAAATAGGGTATCTGTGCTATGTTACACAAAGTGTTTGGGAGAATAGTCCTGTGTGTTTCAGGTTGACTCTATAGAGGTAATGGCCACATCTTGTTTTATCTCTTTTTTATTATCTCCTATCAAATGAGATAATAGCAGTCTGCAAACTTTGCAAATAAGTAATTTAAAAGCAGTTGAATATCACAGCAATGGTCAAGGAGGAAGGACATTTATTTGTTTTTGTGAATTCAGAGCCAACCTTGCACAGGGAGAAGATAGTATAATGTAGAATATGTGAGTTAGCAGCCTCCATCCTGTGCACTGAAGAAGGCAAGGACCCCATTAAAGAGTGTGTGACCAAATAGTTAAAGATTATTTTTATATGCATTAAAACCATGAGCTGAACTTGGACATACAATTTTTCTGTGACTTGTATGGACATAAACTTTTTCTGTGACTTGTATCTTGATTATGTAAAGAAATGAAAACATCTTGAGTTTCTGTTGTATATTTCTTCAGTTTTGGCTTTATAAACAGATATGTTCCAATAGCTAATTTCAAAACTAACAATTCTGTAATTAAGGAAGCAAGTACAGCCTATGATGATTCTCAGGGAGATGATCAAGTTGAAGGGAAAATGCTCAATTAGTGGTGATATTTTTGTGTTCTAATTTAGCCATTCCCACACTCTGTGTCCATTGCTGTGCTCCACTTTTGCAATTACAAAATAATGAAGCCATTGTTCAAATTTTTTCTCCAGATCAGGGGGACATACCAGAGGAGTGTGAAAGTGATGTCTTGCATCCATCTGGGGACATCGTGGATGGAAACTGTGTCACAGCCCCTGTGCCAGCAACAGCCACTTCACTGCAGGACTTGAGTGAGTTCTCAGCTCAGACACAAAAGAAAGTACCCTTTTTAAATGTCAAAGGTGTAACACAGAAAGCAAATATATAAGAGCCAAATGTATAGGTATGTAGGCTGGTGTGGATGAAAAATCTTCCAGAAAGTGCCATTTCTGTAATAAAGTGAAAGGAGTGTTCTCCTTTGCTTTTCTTTGTGAGGATGACTTTTTTCATCCTGGTTTTAGTTAAATTTTCTTTTAATTTTAATTTAAACATTTGTGCCACTCATCCCACCCCCCTGTCCAGCCTCTTGTGAGATTATTGTTTTTTCTTTAGGATAATTATTAAATTATATAAAATACATAATTTCTGCTCTTGATAGGAATGAGACATTAAATGTCTTGAAGTATTTTATGTACTGCTTGTCTGGATTTTTTTAAATTTATCCTTGACTTTTGGTGAACTGTATTATCACAATGCACTTTTAATTCTTTGGCTAGATGAGAATAATCTAATTATGTATAGTCAGCATATGCTGCTTTTTTAATTGTTCTAGATGGAAACATTATGGTTCTTTTTATTTAGAGAAGAGCTTTCTAGCTTCTCATGATTCCCAGTCCTAAGTTTGCCCATCTCATTGCTATCTAATGCTGTTTTTTGTAGACAGCTTTTTGAATACATGGGTCACTGTGTCCTGCAATAATTTACCAAGGGGTTTTAAATACCTTTCTTGATAAATATAAAGAATTGTATCCAACCACATTGCAGAGGGGGAAAGAATATAGTAACATGGACTTTGGGGTAATAAAGGTTTAATGAGAATGCCTGTGAAAGGAATGAGAAGTGCACAGATCTATCAAATCTCTGGCCTGTACTTTGGCTCTGCTCCTTAACTCTTGGTGAGTCATTTATCAGACTGAAAAGTGTTTAGAGGTGGGAAAACACATTACCCAATACTCAAGAATAAGTTTGGTGTGTGTACAAACAATATATCCAGTTGTTTTTCATTTACTGTTAACGTTATACAGGAACCTGGTGCTTATTTGGATGCTCTTGTAGTGATTACTGAACTACATAAATCAAATTACAAATGTTGAAATAATTTTTCACAGCGGTGCTGGATCAAAGGCAGATTGAAGAACAGAACAAAGAAGTTGAGAAAAACTCAGAAGAAGAAAGGAAAGCAAGAGAAGAAAGGAGAGACAACGAACAACAGGAAGCTTTGGAAAGCGAGCAAAAAGAAGTGGAGAAGCTTAACAAAGAGGAGGTAATTTAATTATTTTCTGACAGTAATGCAGCCTTACATTTTAGGATTGTCATATGTGTTACTTGGTTAAAAGTAGATTTTTATTCCATGAAGTGAAAGTAGTAGAGGCTAAGTTATTTTGTGTACATTTGTGATTAACCAGAGTCTCACTAGAGTGTCTCCTTATGCCAGGTGACTTTTTCACTGGAAACAGATGCCTTTCCTGGTCTGCTTCATGTAACTGGAAGCTACAGTTTTATGGCCACTGTCACCATGCTGTTAGAACAAGCTGAACATTTGCTCTCTCTGTGGTGTGGCCACTGCAGGTGGGACACCACCAGAACATGTTAGTGTCCATCTGTTCATTAGCCTCTGTCAGGGTGTCCAGGGTACTCTGGGAAGCAGAGGGTATGAGGAGACCTTGAGTTTGCTTAAATCCCTTTGAGCTTAAACACTTCATATTTAGTACTCTGGATTTTTGGGTCCTGTTTAATACTGTTTAGACTGCTGTGTTTTATTGAGTTTAACATGAACTTCTGCATGTACTGCAGGTAGTAAGGTATAAATGTATTTTTCTAATCAGTATTTATGTTTATTTTTGTGTCTTAAAGTGTATCCAAGACTCAATAAAAACAGATGAAGAAATAGAAGATAAAGAAGGAGTAAAATCTGAGCACAGTAACAGTGCTGCTGAAAATAACATAAAGGATCCTCCTTCCAATCCATTAGAAAAATACATGAGAATAATTCAGCAGAGCAGAGAGCAGGAACTGGAAAACAAGGTGATTATTCTCAAAACACAGTCTCAAAAACATTATTGACCAAATTTGTGTCTTGCTAGGCATGCTTAGAATGAAAACAATAATCACATTTTTTCTTCATTTTTAAACTTTATGAAACAACCTGCAGAGCAGAGTGTTTGGATTTGTATTGGAAAAGTGTGATGATCCAAAAGAAAAAAACACTGAAAACTTTCTTTTGTAAGGGTTGCTGGTGTCCTCTGGGCAGGGAGGTTGTTAGTTTGTTTTTTAAGGTACTAGGACAATATTTAAATGTCCTCAATTTTTAGCTTAAACTGCATTTAAATACAGTGTGAACCTACACCTTAGGTTGTGTTCCTCTAACACAACAGAATTTATTCTGGCAAAATAGAAAATTGGACTTTTAAAGAAGAGGTATGGGTGGACATCACTTCAGTGAAGGAAAGTGGGATGCTTCTGTTCAGACATGATCCCAGTCTAAATTTCCAAAGTGTTACTATTCTAGATCCAATGTAGCATTTGTAGAAATAGGGTTGGTCCTTCAGAAAATTTTTATTTTTGGTTATGAGCCTTAAAAATACAGATACTGTTGTTAGGTCACTGTGACTTTAGAACGAACAGTTTAGAGAAAGTGTATTTTCCTCTTGGTTATCAGGATTCAAAACAAGAAGAAATAAGAGAAGTGTCACCTTCAGAAGGACTTCTATCTACTGAAAATGATGACAGGTAAGGCTCATGTATTAATCACTTCTAGTACTCCATATTAACAAATAATTAATAATAATTATTATTATTCTAATTAGTTTTTAATAGTTTTAGTATAAACTATGTTGAGACATCTGCCTCCTTAGAAACCAAAATAAATTATTAATCAAAAGTTGTGTCAGAAAAATTGAGGATCTTTCCAGTTCTTATACATGCACGTTCAGCCCTGTATGGAACTCACATCTGAGAGCTGCACTCAGTGACCTGTTTCAGTAGCTGTGGCACCCACAACTTTTTATCTGCAATTGAGCAGCATCCACAGAGAGCTGGAGTCTGAGGGATTGTTCCTGGGTGATGACTCCCTGGGTGAAGGCTTGTCTGTGCTGCACCTCGCCCATAGGCTGTTCCTAGCTTTGATTTTTCAGTAGCATTGTGGACTTTCAAGACACTGTATTCAGAGGTTTTGTCTGCTTGCACTGAGTTACAGCAACCTAGGCATTTCCTCTGGTTCTCTCTAGGCATTGATAAATACAGATATGTGTTTTAGTTGCTTGCAAGATAAAAACCAAACAATCCTCCTCCAACTCTTTCAGTTTATTCAAAGATGTAGAATTGAAAATAAGCAAAAATGTGTAGCAGTTAGAGGAAAAAAAAAAACCCATAAAGGTTCACCATAACCATGTTATGTTAAACATAACACACCCTACCCTGCTGCTCTTGCATTGGCACCAGTTGTGTTGTTTTCACTGGCTGAGCACTACAGAAGATAGCTCTGCTTTCTGAGATATAGGTGATGGCTTTCAGCTTATGGAGGCCCAAATCTTCCCCCTTTAGGTCTGGTTTTATTGCCAGCAGTTCACTGAAACAGCAAGAGAATTGCAGCAAAGGCAGTCTCTTAACTCCTGTTTTAAAATGAGTATTAAGATTTAAGATAAACTACATTGGACTCATACCACTTTCTTTTCCTCCTTCCTATAATCAATATAGTGTTGCAGCCATTTCTCATGGAGACATGGATGAAAGCTTCTGGTGAACAATAGCTACTGATTTTTTAATATTTATTATTATTATTATGAGAAAGATATTTTTAAAGTATCTTTGTTCCTGTAATAAATGTTTGGCACCAACACTGCAGGCTGTGTAATTATAAATTAATAAAGTTGATTTTGATCTGTTTCATCACTTCAGTCATTGACTTCAAACAGGGAGTCCTGATGTATTACTAATCCAGGAGGAAGCCCTTGGGGTGGGGTGAGAGAAAGCAGGGAACAGAAACTGATCTGGTAGATTTGTGTTGGCACTGAATTCCTCTAAACTTTGTCAATTTTGCCAACCCCCACCCCGAAACCCCTTCTCCCAATGGTTCAAAGTGTGGGTAAAAGGAACAAAAATTTCCCTCCTCATCACCTGCTTTTAAAGGTGTCCCGTGGAGGCACTTGGCTCACACAGAGCATTGAGTGTGACAGACCCAAATTAAGGTGTCCCTTCTCCTGCATGGCAGGGGCAGGAGCCATTTTCAAAAGCAGCCCCTCTCCTGTATCACCTTGTTGGTATTAACCAGCCCAGAATGGAGAGATTAAAATAAAAATGCTATTTAACTCATCTTTATTTAAGCTTTGTATTTTGTAGGTAGATGATAGGCAAGATCATTAAACTTTATTTACAGTATAAAATACAGTAGTTTTTATCAATGAAGTAGTTTTGGGTGGCAGCATATATTACAACTTGCACTGCATTTGAGGCTGCTCATCTTGACCTAACTACAAGAACATGAAGCCAAGTTTGACAGAATTTAGGGGCAAAAAACAAAGTTCTGTCTTGAATTCACTGGATGTTTAAACACAACGTACCAAAACCATGACAGGTACAAACTTTGCTTTTTGAAACGAAGCTAAAGTGTGATGTGGTGGTTACTCTAATTTTGCATGCTGCACTGAATTTGCTGTTACAGCCACTCTGGCCATTGCCATTACAGAGTTTCTGAGTGACTGCTCCTGTTGGATGTTGGGAAGGGGTAGTGCTTGTTGCATTATGCTGGCCTGGAACAACTACCACTACTGCATGCTGCACACAGCTGCTGCTGCAGCTGCACCTGCAGGGCAGCCCTGCCCCATGCAGGAGGGCAGGGAGCTCTGGAACAGAACGTGTTTTACCTCAGGTAGAGACATAAAGCCTAGAGATGCACTGCCATGAAGTAGCTGTAGGTCTGGGTTCAAATAAGCATACACAAGTGTTGTCTATTATCTACAAATATTTATTTTAACACTTGGATGTAACTACAGGAAGCCCTTGGCACTGATAGAAAATATTGATTCACTGTTAGGTTACAAAAATTTATACATAGCAAAATTTAATGCTCTTTACATAAAAATATTAGACTACTTAAACAAAACTTCAAAAACTCCCAGTAATAGCTACACTGAATTAGAAAAGAATTAGGCTTTAAGACACTGCCTCCATTATTACCCTTATGCAAACACTGGGCTAGAACATCACCTGCATTGCTGTAGAAATGTCTCCTTCATGCAACAGGTAAGAACATACACTAGGCTATTTTGTCATATTTGCTCTACATCAATCAACTTTGCCCCTTTTTTGAAACTGTCAAATTAGACTTCAATACTTAACAAAAGAAATTATATTTGAAGTTAATACCCCCCAAAAATGCCTTTTCTCTTAATACTGATTTGAAGGAATTTGTGCTTCCTTTGATGTATATTCAGCAAACAACCAAAACTACCAAACCACACGTCAGCTTAGCAGGGGTATGACTTGAATATTTAATTTTTTCAAATGAATGATGTATTTTTACTTTCCCCCCCCAACATTTATATATATATATATATCATATAGAACAAACACCAAATATACCATCACTAATACTCAAGATATCACTGAATGCTTCTGAAAAAAAAACATTAATTAGAAGGCAGACTTCTATGGGAGATGACTTTAAAATGGCACCAGTTTGTTTGTTGTTGTTTTTTTTTTCTGAACACCACGTTTTCTTAGTGTGCTAATTAATTTGTAAAAAGGAAAACACATAAGCACTGACTATAAATTTGCTAAGCACCAAGATAGAGAAAGGTGGACATCCTGTATCATTTTTATGGCTGCAAATTTTATTGTTTGTGTAAAACTCTGCAAACTTTCTCATCCGCTCATTTGGAATAGTCAGATCTGTTTCATTTTAATAAGGTAACACTTTCACTTACTTAAAGTGTAGGATAATGGTCTCCTGCAACTATATAAATGCTAAGACATTTATAGAAAATAAATATTAAGGCAAAGCTGACATTTATTTTCAAAGAAGGGGATCATTATCCAGATCCAGGGATCTACATTCCATTAAGTAGTTAATAAAAAGATTAGAACTTGGGAGATCTGCTGGACCCTCAGGTGAGACAGGGACACGTGACGGCTTCACCGTGGCAGCTGCAGCACAGGAGCGGAGCTGCTCCCATGCCCAGGTGTGGGGCGTTCCCAAACAGCCCCCCTGCAACCTGGGAGGTGCTGCAGCTGTGCCACCACACACACAGGAGCTCCTCTCAGAAATCCCAGCTGGGCAAGGGTTCCTTTGGGAGGTGCTCCATCACACACGGTGCACGTGCCTGAGGTCTGCACAGATCTACTGCCTGCTCGGCTGGGGCACCTGCCACCGGTCTGTGCAGGGTGTCGTGCTTAGAACAAGTCAAATAATAAATACCAAGTCTCAAAAAAAAAAAAAAAATTTGGTCACTTTTGGTAAAGTGTTGCCTTTTAAAATGCCTGGAATAAACCCTCCATTCTCTGTTAGAAAGGATGGAAGATTACCCATGGGAAGATTTCCCTAAAAAAGTTTTCCAGGAGCTGGAATGTGAAGCTTTTACACTTCTCTCTAATTTTGTTTGCTAGACACACATCTGTACTGCAGAGCAGCTATTTGCTGATTTGTCAGAGCTACAGAACTCTTCTGCTGAATTACTGTGGCAAACATTTATGTGTAAGAATTGAGTTGCTCTTTTGATCGAGACTGGATATCCTGAAGCTCCTGCTCTTCTTTTGCTTTGATATCTTGGTAGGCCTGCATTTTGCTTGCATCCTTTAAGTAGGCCCAGTTAGAAGACAGTATCATGAGGAAGTGGATCTGGAAGAGAAGGGTGAGCATGATGGCGAGTGAGCATGTCAAGAGGCAAAGCAAGCTGCTAGTCAGATTAATAGACGCTCTTTAAAATAACAACCAAAAAAAAAAAAATAGTTACTCTACGTTAATAAGCATTCTGTTATTCAAACAAGCACAGAGGCTATTTTTCAAAGATCTCTAGAATTTGGCATGCTAATAATTCAGGTGGTTATTCACAATTTAGAGAACGTTAGTACAACAATATTAAATAGAGCTACAGAGTTGTACGGGTCAATTAAAATGCAAAATGGGGGGAAGCAGGAAAACAGTTTTGTACGTGGCAATATACGGAATCTGTAAACTACGAGGTGCTCAGAAGAACTGCTCTCTAAGGTCGTGGTGTTTATGCATATCCAAGCCCAGAGCCCGGCAGGTCTTTTCCCCCAACAAGCAGATGAGAATTCCACCCTCCCCCTGGAAAAAAACCTGAAACTGTAAACTGTTTTATTTATGCGAACAAGGCTACATTAACACATCCAAAAATTAAACATCAAAACATGAGTCCAAAACTAAGCAAAAGCATGCAATCTCTGGGTTAAGAAGTCTTAATCCTGCATTTTTATAGCTACATTTTAAACTTCCATTGTCCAACCTCAGGTGAACAGTTTTATACTGTATATAGCAAATGGTTCTCTTTTTTAAATTATTATGTGGTTGTTTTTCTAGTTTGTGCATTCGTCTCTTGCCAACTTCTTTTGCCCATACTTCATGCAAAAACATCTACATCTGAAAACATTGATTCACTTCTCCTTCTTTTTCCCAACACTGTAAAAAGGTCCCTGTGATCTATGCATGGTTTTGCTTCCTGTGCAGTCATACTTACATTTTTGAGATCTGGCTACTGAGAAATCAGTTACTAAAGTGCAGCCATACAAGAGTAGAAGCTATTTATATGCTGTTTCTTACTAGTTCAGGGTCCAAAAGAAAGAATGTGATTGTTTTACGCAGAGCTAAGACAACGATTTATTTTCTCAGAGAAAGAGTATCATTTGGCACTTAGTTAAGAGTAAGAGAAAATAATTGATTTCATCATCCATGGAATCACTTGGAAATACAAGGAAAATAATTGGTAATACCTGGGCTTCTGATCTCTGCCAACATAGACTGGCACTACTTTACTATTCCTTTTCTTTCACACCATATATATTTTGTATGCTTGGGGGTATTTGTATTTGGTGTTCATGGCGAAGAATAAATTAATGCATCTGACCCTGAACTGTTCCAGTATTTGTTTGAGATGACTGTTAAAAATCAAGTGGAGAGCTGAAATTAAAACATCCTCTTTTCAGAAGGATGCTTTATAACAGTAACTGAATCCTCTCAACATGAAAAAATAGCCAGATCTCATCCACATCATAGTTCATATACAAGAAGTCATTTCATTAATCTGATAAGCTAAACGATGCTTACTGAAGCTATTTACAATTACTGTAACAAAATTCAGAAAGCTAGACTTTTAGTCTAGGGTGTCAGTGGTATTTCAAGCTACGCAATGCAGCTTTTTACTGGGCTTATACAATTTAGAATTTAGTGCAGCAATCTTCCCGACTCTTAAACTTCAAAACAGCATAGTTATATGTAGTAGCCATCATGTAGATCAGCTGGTGGAAGAGAACAAAATACAGGAGAGTAAGATACAACAAGGTGACGGCTCAAGCCCACTTGGGCAACTCTCGATATTTTTACAACAGATGTTACTCTGAGCTCCTTCCAGGGTGAAGATGCAAATAAATAACCTGCCATTTCTCTGGGGAAGATAACCCAGCACAAACCCTAAGGCTATCTTGTCAGCCAGTTGTGAGTATTAGCCAGGGCTTGGCTGGCCCAAGGTTAGAAAGTGGCCACTAAATGAAGCGTCAGACACAGGAACAAATCATCTCGTTAACGTCCCTTTTCCCTGCCGCTACCTGGAACGGGCACTGCAGGGGTGGACCAGTCAATCTGCCTGGCTCCAGGCAAAGGAAACCAAACAAGCAGCTGATCAAATAAACTACAAAAGTGAAAATAAATAGTGGAAATAAAGGCAGAAATAGTGGATAGAAGTAGGATTTTGAAAGGACATGCAATTTTTTTTTTTCCTAAGCGTTGGGAGGGGGTGGGTTAAAATGACTTTCTAAAGCAAAAGTTGGGGACCTGCTGACTTGTGATGACCAAATCATAGCAGCAAGTAATGGTGATTACAGCTCACCCTCTTTCATGTCTAGTATCACTACTTTTAATATATACAACATTTAATCTTAAAGCATCTTAAACCTAAAATGAACATTTTTAATTATAAAACAACAAAAGATACTACCCACCAATGCTATGACAGTGGCACCAGCTCCAGCACAAGCCACAATGAACAGGTGATAAGACATGTAGAACTAGAGAAAAAAAACATGTTAAAAACATTGAAGTAATTCATTAGGGATAGTATAAAATGCATTTCAAGTGTTCTATAGAAAAACGATAATAAAACCATCTTTGTAGTGTGGTAGCAAAGCTTTAGAAAATAAAAATGTTGTGAAAATAATTGGGTTTTTTTGGATGATGTAACAATTACTTCAGTGTTACAGTTAAAGCAATCTCTTCATACTACTAGCATGAGTTCTGTCCAAAAACTTTCATCAAGTATTTGTTACATGGTGCACAAGTGACTTGAAAGCCAAAGCTGCACACAGGTTACATTTCTGTACCTCATTCGTGTTGCAGATGTTCTCTAAAATTGGGCCGCAGGCTTTGCCAGGTACAGCATTCCAAGGGATGATACCTGAAATACCACAGAAAAGAAACCACTAATTTTAGCAATCAACACACACTTTCTATTCTTCTCATCTTTTTCACCCACTTGCCAGCTGTGTTCCCATTCTCAGCATCCACGTGTTGACCAGTGCAGCTTGGAGTTGGCAGCAGGAATTCAAACAACTCCCTCAGGTTATGCTTTCTCCTCACACTGAGGGCTGCTGCTAAGTTCTCAGATGTGGCTTTCCCATCTGGCAGCCAAACAGTTGGGTTTTGCACTTTGGGTCCAGTTGCACACTCTGCCTACTCGCCCACTCAGCACAGAAGAGAGAATCTGCATCTCAGAGGTACTTGGCACCTTTCAGGGTAGCACTTACTAGCTGAGGTTCTTTCTACTTGAACAAGAAACTAAGGTGGAAGGGTGTGAATACAGAGCTAGAGGGAAGAATTACAGGATTTTTTTCTGGTTTAGTTCCAATAGGTAAAAAGCATCAAGTGAACACTGCTAAAAGAAAGTTCAGTCTGATGCACCTCATATATTCCCAATTACTTTTCTTACCTGACTGAAAGTCTGAAAAGTCAACAGAATCTAGGGGATTTAAAATAACATAAACTTTTAGGCCCGTAACAGATGTAAAACTTAAGCAAAACCTATTGGAATTAAGAGAAATCCAGTTTTTTCCCCATACAACTTGTATTTCAACCCAGCTGGTTGGAATTAGCAACTCTATAAGCAGCAGGTCATTGAAATTATCTCAGGATATGATGGCTTTCAAAGATATTTTATAGGATTTTCTTCCAAGTCAGCAGCTTCTCTGCAACTGCTACATACAATTCCAGCCTTTTAGCTACTGCTTCCACCCAAAAAAGTGAGGAAAGTTCAGTGACACATTGTCTGTTAGGGAGCTGCTCTCTCCCATCACGCACTGAAACACAAATGGTTTTACTGATCAGGGGAACAATACAGCCCTATACAGCACTAATACAGCTACAAAACCACCAGGAGAAGCAGGAAGGTGGAAGAGCACATCTCCCTGCACTCCTAGGCTTTGCTGTTGAAGAAAATGTCTACCCAGCCTCTTGTGTCAGCTGCGAAAATAGAATGCATATATTTAACTGATCTGAAGACTTGCTTTTAAAATTAGTGTATCTTTTCTTCTACTGCACTTACCTGGACAGGAGAGCAAAGCCAAGCTTTCTTACTTTTTCAATTTTGAATCCATTTTCTCAGCTTTGAATGACTTATTCCAAAGAAAGAAACATTCCTAGAAAATGCTAGCTAGAATGAAGCCAAAAGTAATGGTGACAAAAGATCTTCTGCACAAGGGAAGCTGAAAAGATTAGCTTCAGGAAAAACTCACCTTAAGAAATGAAAAGCCTGACCTCATTAAGTAATTGTCCCAGCTCCCTCACATTTCTGCGTGTCACCAGAAAGCAGTATTAATTCATTATTAGTTATGGCAGACTTTTAATTGCAGATCTTTGGTTTTTTTAACTGAAAGTTATTGTCAGAGCAACATTCAGACATTTACTTCATCTTTAAATGTAAAACAGCTTTCTGAAAGAGCAGAATATATGCATATGGGTTCAAACCCCACTATCTGGTTATCTATTTCTCAGCACTGTTTCCAAGCCGTTTATTTTGTGGCTGATCTATTTTCAAACCTAATATTACAGTATTGGAAACCGCTACAAAATCATTTCAGATAAGTGACTTGTCAGTTCAGTTAAATTGATTGCATCTGGAAAGAGATCAGTGTAATGTGAATTAATTAGAAAAGTACCAGCACATTCAGAGATAGGAGATGCTTTTGCATTTGATTCATCTGATAAGGCTGAGACAAAACTACTGGAGACAGACCGAGGAGAATGGATGAAGCGTTAATCAGGATTAAAGCGAGTACCGTATTGCCTGATGTCCACGCAGATCTGGTCCCCTGGAACTGTCACATTTGTCTGAAAAGATTTGATGACTTCACAAGTTGACCATATGTTATAGAACATAAAGACAGGCACAGCAGAGAAGCCGAAGACCCCGAGCCAGGCCACTCCAAGCACATAGGTGAGGAAAACAAACTGGGCAGAGAAAACACAAACACTTTGTGTGTATTCTTTGAAAAGACTACTTAGATTTTTCCTTAAAAATGCTTCAAAATAATTTTAAGGATACTTTCAGAATTCAAGTAAGAAAACATTTGATTTCCAAGCACACAAAATCATATTCTCACTGCTTAAAAACACTTTGGTAGTTTAAGTGCTACAGAGAAAGTAATTCAGACATTTCCTTTTTCATCAGCCTGCTTGAATAAACAGATGGGCCTCATGAAAGAGCAGCCCATTGATTTCTCAAGATTCTCAGCTAAGCAGGGATGCTGGTTGTAGGCTAAAACCAATAAATTCCAACAAAAATCAATTTAAGTTTTTTTTTAAATTAACTATAACATCCTAGCATTTCTACACAACTTGCAAATCAAAACCACACAGTGAATCAATGCTCACAGAGCTCCCCCACACTCCCTGATGTATTGAAATCAATTTGGAATGTAACATTTGAAAATACCTATTTCTGCAAACACACCAGGACTATTAACAGCAGATCAGAAGGATTCAATTGGTCTAATACACATTGCCAAGCAGAAAATTAATTACTTCACCTTAGAGAATCATGGATTTACTTACTAAAATTTGCTGGTTTGCACTTGCTCTTTAAAAAAAAAAAACAACCTACATTACGTGCATTTCCTTTGGTTAGATTAGAAGACGTGGCACTGATTGCTTTGAAAATCTCCAGCTTCCTCCTCCCACTAATCCCCTTCTCTTTTCCCTCCTCTTCTAAGTGTTATGGTGAAACAGTAGTTCTGGCATCAGTTCCTAGCTCCCTCCTCCTGGTGAGACCAGGATTTGGATCCCACTTGGAAGGTGGGGGGATGCTGTAACATCTCCTGGGCTTTCTTTTCACTGTTAGCTGTGGCTGTTCTCTCTTAGCTGTAAGTGGACTGGAAAAGCTTTACTTTCAGTAAAGCACTGGTGCCCTACTATCAAAATTTGTGTGCAGAGGACAACAGCAAGGATGGGAAAGGCTCTCATGGGGGAGGATTCTCAGCCTGACCCAGAACCAAGGGACTGAACTAATGCTGCAGTGGTGGAAGTTTGCATCCCCACAGGTTTTTTCCCAGAGTAACCCTGCAAGTGCTAGAGCAAAAGCTGAACAATAGTTCAGTTTCAGTCAAGGGAGATGGTATGTGGGGAGGTTCTTGCAAAACTATGGCTCATAAAACCCCAGCTAGACTTTCATTTATAGACAACTCAACTGGAATACCCTATTTCATATTAGATAGCACCGTATACCAGACCTGTATGTTTTGTGTGAGAACTGAAAATCCTCTTTGGATTTTGGGAAGGACCAAGTGGGCCAGGTTAAAGGATTTCTGTAGATACAGTACAAATAAAACATGAATTTGCCTACGTGTATGTGGAAGTGTGCATGAGAGGAAGTGCACAAAGCCTTTAAATCCTAAAATAGCCAGGAAAAAATACACTCACTCTCACATTCAATGTGATAACTGTGGGAAATGGCTATTCTGCATTACCAGAGCCAACACAAATAATTTAGAGAAGATGGAAGTCTGTCTTCTGTAACGACCTTATGCAGGATGGGACTGCCTTTCAGGACTTTGCTCAGTAATGTAATGAAAGAAGAAGTAGAGGAGCTCTTGATCAAAGTGGCAAAAGGTCACTGTATGTGCAAAAGCCTGTTGCCTGTACCCAGCTACAGTCAGCAGTCTGTTAAACATTTTATCTCCTCACAAAATTTGTTCTAGCCCTAAGGTTCTCATAGCAGCATACAAGCACTTTTCCTATCACCACCAAACACTAATACAGCTTACCAGAGCTCCAAGTCATTCCTCAGCTGGTGAATTCTCTCCTTGATTGTGTGGGCAAATATGGACAAACATGAAAACACGTTTTTCTGGTGTATTTCCACATGTCACACTGGTATTTGTACAAGCAGCTGACAATCGTGTGCCTGCAACTACTCAACTGCACAAGCAATTGTCTGCACTGATGAGATGCATGGATGTGTGTGTATGTTTCTACTTTATTTTGGATCTTTTGAAAACACTGCTTTAGATCTAATTTTTCTCCTTGGTGAAGACCATACTTGCTAGAAAAAAACTGAGCAAATAGCTGCTTAACTGGAAAATTATCAGATGCCTTATTTTTATTAGCTCTTGAAAAATTCAGTAAGTACCCAACAGCACAGTGGAAAATTGCTAACTCCCATGAAAATAAACATGCATCTCTTTTGTATTTAACCAGCTGAAAGTACATATTTTTTAAGTTCAGGATACAGACTGTATATTAAAATGCAACAATCACATCAAAAGCCTCTTCTCTTTTCACCCACACTTTCCCGTGGGCGATCTGTCATACTGCTTAGCTTCCTCCATAACTACGAGCTTTGAATTCAGATTTTCAGTAATAGCTTTGAAATCTTCTCTCAGAAACATAGTTATGGCTGTTCTTGCAGAGTGTGCCCTTGGGGACAATGTGGGTGAGAATCTGAAGTTTTATTTTTAGTTAAACTTTGCTTACAATTTTGTTCTAATACAGAAGTATACTGAAGAGAATATGGCTGGTAATTTTGGGGCTTTAAGAAAAAGCCTCACTATTCTGTCTGCCTTTTGCCATCTGCAAATCAATACTTGATTCAAGTGCAAAGATGTTGCGAAGCTTCATTCATTCATTACTATTTGTTGAAAGATCCAGACACTCAAGCACAATTGACTATGGAAGTCAGAGCCATTACAGTTTGATATTTAAATAGCTCTGCAAACCACAGCCATTTTACAGTCTGCCTTTAAGCATCACTCAAGCGTTCCATGTTTAAAAGCACAAATTTCATTTTGGCTTACATGAAGTGTTCTAAAATTAGCAGTCTCCTCAATTTAGTTTAGACCAGTGGGTTCAGACAGGGCAGGCCAGGCAGCCCCCACCCAGCCCATTTGCAGCATTTTGATTTAACCAAGAACCCTTGAAATTCAAAGAACCAAGACATGGATTGACCCTGATCACCCACAAGGAGTTAAACAAAGAATTCAGTTATTCAAAACCCAGGAGTCAAACTGAGCCCAACAGGTTTTAGCCAGCAAAGACTGCTGTTCCCATTTCTGCTCCCACTCACCATTCCACTGATGCAGCGGCCACAGGCTGTTGTTTTGAACTCTCCATGCAGCTCCTTCACAGCACTTGTTGTATAAAAACCTTCCGCCAAAAGGATTATTCCATACAAGAAGAAAAATGATGCAATGCCATAAATTACATACTGCATTAGCTGTATTCTAAAATGGAAAAGAAAGAAATTATGTAATTAGATTTCAGTCCTATAAAACCATAGTCAGTCCTCTCAAATTATAATAAATGAGAGACAACTCCTAGAAACAAAGTTCAAGGCTCCTTAGCATTTTAAGCAAGCAAGACTGCAGGAAAACTGTTACAATTGTGCCCCTTCCCAGGTAAGCAATCCTGATGTGCATTAGTCCTGCACCCACCTGAGCATCCCCTGCTGGTGCTGCAGTCCTTACAGTGTTAGTCACCATGTTAAAGTTGCAATGCCACGCATCCACTATGCAGGTTTTCTTTTTCCTCTCACTGCTCCTGACACCCAACTTGGGAATGGCTGACAGGGACAATGCAGGGCTTTGAAGTGGCAAAGCCTGGAGCCGAACCCCTGACTGAACTACCAGGCTCTGTGGTCTTTCCTTTGGCTTAGGGAAAGGAAGCAGTCCCTGAAATTCACCATTTCCATCTGTGAAATCCAATTAAGCTTGCAAAGATTTCTGAATTTTTGTCTGATACAAAACTCAGCAAACATGCAGTGACTTCTCCTGAGGCTGCTCTACAGCCTGGAGGGGTAGTTCCAAGTGAGCTGGTACTTTCAGTGCTTTAAGTCACAGCAGTGTTGAATCCATCAAAATGTTAATTTATTTTTTTAAAAATTGAAGAGTTATTTAGGAAATGCTTCCATTTTAGATACTCTGGAACCACTCAGAGGAAGATCATCTCAGGGCACATATAAGCACTTCCCTCAGATGTTATTTGAGAAAGTTCTTGATTTCTTAAAAAGCTACCATCTGCAATGACACCCAGTGTTTTTCCTTTAGCCAGAATAGGTAGATGAAAATAATAGTTTCTAAATATTATCAATCACATTCTGTATCTAAAGCTAATTGTTCTGGAGGACCAGAATGCCAGATCTTCCATACAACACTTCTGGTCTTCAAAAGTCATATTTTGTTATAAGCACAATTTCCCTGGAACGTCTTAAAAAGAATTTGATTGTTGGGGTGGTTATTTTGGGTGAAGCTATTCACAGAACCAAGAGGTTAATTTTATACATCCACACTATCAGTTTTCTGAGGATAAACATGCTTTGCTCAAGATATTTTTTCTGATTCTTGCCACTCTCCACTAAGTAGCTGCTGGCATAGATCTCCAAAGAGCATCTGAATGTTTTAGCTTAAAGAAAATTGATGACTATGATTTATATAGTTAAATGTTACCCTTGTATCAAAATAGGATATTGCTCATTTAAAATTTTATGTAGAAAGTGTTATCTTTGTTTTCCAAACTGATTAAAAATAACTGGATAAATCTGCTGCACCTGTGCTGTAAAGAATGAAAAAATTAACTCAGGATTTGAAAGAGTATAGAAGAAATAATTTCGCTATCCTTAATAGTCCAGGAGAGACTCAATGCATACTACCAGAAATTAGTAATAGGAAAACTGGTTAAAGAATTCTATTCCAAAGGGTGTCTTACTAATGTATTTTTCTTTTTATGTTGCTGTAATCTTCAATTTGCCCCTTGTAATACCTCTTCTCCCTTGCCACCCCCTTGGCTCCACAGAGCTGAGCCCTGAGCTGCCTTGGTAGGAATTACGCACTTCCCCAGCTGCTGGTGCTGACATGACAAGAAACATTGTCAACAACTCTCCTAAACATAAAACTTGCTGCCTGTGCCTGCTGCTTTTGCATTTTCTTCTATTTTGCTCAAATGGAGACTGATGCAAGCACAGGGTGTTTTGTTACCCACTTTCTGAAGAACAGCTGCTTACATTTTCTCACTAAATGTTGTGTCTAACTGCAGGGCCCTCGTTGCTCATGCCCTGGAGCTGGGGACACACTGCTGGCCACAGACAGGGACTGAGTGTGGGCAGTGCTGGAAGGAGAGACTCCAGTGGGGAGCAGTCCCAGAGCAGGTCCAGGTACAGAGGACAGAGGAAATGGTGAAATGAAATGGTGCTGTGGGACCAACACCAGTGCTCAGAGGGCATGCAGCAAACTGGAAGGTCTGTCCCTGCAAGCATATTCAGGGAGTCAGTGACAACAGAAATCAAAAGGAAAATAAGAATTAAGTGTGCTGCACTTAATTCTGGCTCTGATACCAGCATCTTCAAATATCACCTGTCTGGCTTGCTGCCCCTGCACTCCTGCATGTGCCAATGCCCACTGTGCTCATCACAGGGGCCCCTCGTCACAGCCACTCACAGCCGGGCTGGCTGCCAGACATGGGACCTGAGGCAGCACTCCAGGCCTTCCTCTGGCCTCACAGAGAAGCCTTGGGGACATAAAAGACTCAAATATTTCACCAGTGGTTATGTCCAAAGGCTACGTCTGCAGATCTTTCCATTTTTTTCTCTTTTTTCTCACATACCAGTCCAGCTTATTCTGAAGAGGGATGGACAGAACCAGGCTTCCTTGTTATTCCTGACATCCCTTCCAACTTCATGTCATCAACAAAAAATAAATCTACCTTTAAAATAAAATTGTTACCCCTTGTTCTGTTACAATAGGCCCTGGTACAAGTCACTCTTCAGCTCTCTTGTAGGACCCTTTAGGTGTTGGAGGGCTGCTGTAAAGTCTCCCCAGAGCCTTCTATTCTCCAGGCTAAACAGCCTCGACTCTCTCAGCCTGTCTTCACAGAAGAGGTGCTCCAGCCCTCTGATTGTCTTGGTGGCCTCCTCTGGAGTCACTCCAACAGGTCCATGTCTTTCCTGTGCTGAGCACACCCAGACCTGGTTGCAGCACTCCAGGTGGGGTCTCACCAGACTAGAGGGGCAGAAACACCTCCCTCACCCTGCTGGTCACACTGTCTTGGATGCAGCCCAGGATATGATTGGCATCCTGGGCAGCGAGTGCACATTTCCAACTCATGTTCAGTTTTCCATCCAACAGCACCTCCAAGTCCTCCTTGGCAGGGCTGTTCTCAATCCCTTCATCTGTCAGCATGTATTGATACTGGGCCAGTCCCATGTGCAGCCCCTTGCCCCTGGTGAACATCATGAGGTTCACACAGTCCCACTCCTCAAGGCTTCCAAGGTCCCTCTGGGTGGCATCCCTCCTTTCAGGTAAGCAAATTGCACACTCAGCTTGGATGTCATCTGCAAAGCATCTTAGGGTGCACTCAATTCCACTGTCTGTGATACCGATGAAGATATTAAATAGTACTGGTCCCAATATAAATAGGTGTACCAGGATACACACTTTGGTTCTTTGTATGTGAACACCAGTAAGTGACCGACTGCTGTTACAAGAACAAGCAACCCAATACTCAGGGATGGAGACTGAGGTTTGAATCCATCTCTGCTCATTTAGCATGAGGGTGTTACGATGAATAATGGGAATGGGAGGCATACTTACACTTCAGTCAGCAAAGCATGGTCACTGGCAGTGGTGGAGAAGTGCTGCTCGAGGATAGACACGGTTCCCGTGAGCGCCACGTGGCCACAGCCACAAAACAACGCTACCCCCGAGAAGCAGAGAATGGTTGCCACGAGCGAAGCATATGGCACTCCTCCTAGGCACTTAATGCAACATTCAAAGCAACCTAAGCAGAAGAGAGAAAGCAAAAGAAATGTCATGAGCAAAAAGCAAATTATGAGGAAAAGAGTATTTGTCCTCCACTTGGTAAAAGCCACAGGGAATAAAAGGCCCAGGCATTGACATGCTAAGCAAAAAATCTATAGGTGGTACAAGACAGCATCACCCTCTAAAGCAGTGACCTACAGATCTGTTGGTATGGACTCAAAGCCCAGAAAGTGGGCTGAGTGCTCCAGGATCAAGAGGAGATCGATGAGACAGCCTATGAAATGGAAAAAGCAAAAAAAAATCACTGTCTAAAGTGATCCATTGCAATTCAGCTGCTCTCCATGTTTCAGCTTTACTAATGGCAGGAGCACCAGCTATGCAGGCAACACTCTGGGAACCAGAGAGGCAAATACTCAAGACAATGAAGCCTTTTGGAAAAGTAGGAGATACTTTGCACTTTCATTGGAAGATGAATACATTTAAGTCCACAAAACTTAACTCCCCTACACTCTCCCAGTACGCCCAAGTTATCTTTTTATATAAATCCACATGAGGTTATAGGGATACAGATACTTTTACAACAGAAAAACTGAATGGTGTCCAAAGAGTAACAATTTTTGTCAAGGGCAGCTGAATAAGCTGCATTACATAGACAATACATTTCCAGCTTTTTATAGGATACACTGGATTTACAGTGATCCTTGAATACAGTTTGCAGTAGCCTGATTAACTGAAATGCATTGTTTAACTGGTCTGAGTTAACAAAACCCCCCCCCCCAGAGCTGCTATTTGTATGAACACTGTAATAAGGAGGTTGCAGCTGAATTGCCAGGTTCCTTCCAACTGCGTGGCCTGAAAACCCATCTGCTTACAAAGCTGGGAAATGTAAATCGGAAACAAACACAGCTTTTAACTGCACTATAATGGTAATGGCAATCCATACCAATTCATTACTTCAGGGTGATGGCATTAAGCTGTCTCCATTAATGTGCATTTCATACAACTGTGCAAAACACAAGCCATTAAGACAACGCTTAATGGAGCGGCCAGCGTTGCAGGACAGCCACTGCTGCTATGGCAAGGCACTGCATGGACAAAGCAGTGGAAGGCAAGGAGACAGCTGGCAAATGAGGACATCACACCACATCTCCCCACCCAAAAAGTTCCTCACAAAGATCAGCAAGTTACCAGCCACCACACGAGGCACATTTATTTTTATCCCCCTCCCTTCCTTTCCCACTAATGAATGAGTTGCAGAACAAGCACTTCCGTGAGGCACTGGGGAATAATATGCATCCCATAATTGAAAGATTTCCCATTTCATAAGTGAGAAACTCTTCTTTTAGAGAGCCACTAGCAAATGCCCCAGTCAGGCTTAAGCAGCTATCACCATCAAAATTACTTATGAAACACCACTTCACTAACTGCAGACAAGATTTAATGGTATAGAAACAAGCCTGGAAAGGTTTTATAGACTAGTCCACAGCTGGAGTCCACTCAGTAGGAACTAGCTTCATGACAAAAATACTGCCAAATGAACAAACACTGCAGCTCAGCAGTGATGGGCCAAACAAAACCCAAATGCACACTATCAGAGGAAATCATCTCTGGGTTTCATTTTATCACAGAGGCCCAGAGCTGAGTTCAGACAACAAAGCTTGCAGAGCTCTGCTTTGGGGAATCTGCCTGAGAGCAGCTCACACGCAAGAGCAGCCATACACGTGAGGCTGGCTCGCCTCCACAGCATCTGCTCCCAGGCCAGGTCCAAACCTCCCAGAGTTAATCCAAGAAATGCATGCACCTGGTGCAGGATTAGTCATGAAAGATTATCCAAAAGTAACCATGCTCTGACCCAGCAGACAACACATATGTGGTCACAGCCCAGCACAAAAACAACACCTTTCGAGCCACACTCCTAAAGCAGGAGACCCAACACCTGATCATTGCTTAGTGTGGAGAGGTTGATCACCTAAATCATGCTGATCCCACAGACTGCTTTACAGAAGGATCCTATCAAAGACAGGAAATAAAAACAGCTGGAAGTAAAACCAAGAGACTGACAAGATCAAAAAGAAAAGCTGTTGGTTTCAGAAAATGGGAGCAGCCTGACAAAACTAAAAACTGGTGTAGACCCAGGATTGATGTTTAATACCCCATACTGCCAAGCCAGCTTTCCAGGCCACTGGCAGAACATTTGCCCTGAGGAGTTTGTTGGATCGCTTACCCAACAAATGACAGTATCTGCCACTAATCCACAGACCCTCAAACACAAGGCAACAGTGGCAGATCCCCTCTCAACTCTCAGCAGCTGGCAGCTGCACAGATTCCATTTGTGGCCATACTCTTTGTCTTCCTCTGCAGTCCAAGCAAAAAGGTGTCACAGAATTTGGGTGGCCTTCATTTTCTCAGTGCAGAACAAAGCCAAGGGACACCCTCAGAGGTGTCTAAAGCAATCACATTATTTTGAGCAGAGAAAACTGCCCAAATGTAGAACTGCAGGAACTACTCACCTTGACCCCAAGACTAAAGCAGGAATCAGAGAGACTTTGGTACACCTGGAAACACCACACAGCCAGCTTGCAAGCACATGAAGCATCCCAAACCAGCATGTCTCCAGAGACAACATCCATCCATACAGAGTCATTCTGCACCCAAACTGACAGCAGAGCTGCATGGCCTCCTGCCAGAGGGTAACTACCTGTGGGATACAACCTCACTGCAGTGCTGGGGCTGCCAGACCTCCCCCCACATTCCACTGTGAACATTCTTTATGAGCAGATTAAAGCCATGTCTAGCCTGAGCTATATGACTGATTTTATAATTTTAACACAAGCCTAAAACAGTCCTGCTAAGAGCAGCTTTCAAAACCAATTACAGTTTGAAACTCATCAAGAACTAAGATACACTTACCAAGCTTCCCAAAGAAGCACTGAAGCAAAGCAGAGGACTTTTGAAAACAATTAGAAAGCTTTCCAAGAAACCTTTATGTTCTCTCTCTGTAACTCTAAGTCAACAACTATCTTCACACAGTACAACAGAAACCCCAGGAAGATGTTTGCATAGTTCATGTTCACAAAATAACTTGCTAACACTTTGGTGACAACTGCAGACTGAAGGCCTATGAACTCAAGCTGACAAAAACAAGTAGTATTAAAATAAGTTCAGCTCCAATTTTCTGCTAGTTTTTACTTTCCATATGGCCAAAACTCTGAACTGTTTAGCTGTACATCCACTTCCAATGAAACAGTGTAAAATGATTTAAATATGAAACTGTACAGCACAAACACACATCACTGCATCTTCCCTTTCAATGGCCATTTTGTGCAAGGCATCACTAGAACCTTTTGTGCAACTCAGCAGAATAAAAACATTTTTTGTCCTCAGGCTGGCGAGCAGCAGTTGCCATGGAGGCAGGTTAATAACAGCCCAATGATTTGCCCAGAGCTGCCTGTGATCTTGGCTACAGATTTAACACACTCTCAGAAGGAGGCCAGATAAAACAAAGACTGAGATTATTCTCTAGGGAATGAATGCTATTAAACACACACACACACACAAATATTCTTGCTAAAGGACAAAAATAAAGAGAAGAGAAAGAAACAGGAACCAGCTATTCTTTTAATCTCCTGGAAGCTATCAGTCACAGGAAATTGGTAAAGGATGAACCTACATATGTACATAAATTGGCAATTGGTTGCTTAATGTATGATGAACAATTATACAATCTGCTCAGCAGTGTACAGCCTACTGCATATATGCAGAGGCTTAGCCATTCAATTTCCCATGCCAAATGGTGATTGCGTGGCTAAACCTCCTTTGGTACTTTAACTACAGCTTTAAGATTTAAACTCAGAATGGCAAGGTAATAGAGAATTAATGGAAAATGGTCTTAAAATAAAAAGATAAAAGAAAGAGAGACAGTTCTCACACATTACCTCGTCCTACTAAGGTCAAATCTGTGTTTTGGAAATGACAAAAGACAACACAATAGGATCAGGTAGCTTCCTTCAGGATTCCTAGGGCTTGCTTTAGGAAGATCATACATCATTTCTTGAAGCCCAGACTTGAAAAGCTGAGACAGGCTGATGTTCACAAAGCCATCCCTCAAAGCAAAGTATGGAAAACATGATGTAAAGAAGGAATATCCATACTTCCTGGATAGCAAACCAGCCTATTGTCTAATGTTCCAAACACCTCCTAGGCTGAACTAGTGCCTCAATGCATCTGGGGTTCTAACCACTGGCCCATAGTCAAGGTCACTGTGGAACAAAAAACTAAGGAACCAAGAAAACCTGAAAGGAGCTTTGAAAAGCTTTCCACTTCAGGGAGCTAAACCTCCAGGATCCCGTGGCTGTCTTTGAGTTAGTTCCCACTTTCTTTTCCTTAGAAGTTTGGTTCCTTCCCCTCCCATGAAAGATAAAGCAATGGGCATCATTTTCTCCTTACTTACTTCCTGTAATTGTGTAACACATTTTTAAGAAATGCTGGCCTGTCAGACACCAGTCCAGTTAATACACAGCAGAAATTGCACATCATGTTCCACCACAGAACCACAATCTCTGTTGGTTTCAGCACCACAGCTCAGGGAGCATGTGGGGGGGAACAGTTTTAACAAAACAAAGGTTGCAAGAAACCCAAGGGGAAAAAAAAGCCTAGATAACACCTTAAATGAGAGTAGTAGATAACATCTTAAATGCAGCCATCGATGTAAATCAGGCTCATTACTATCTATCCACAGGAGCCTAGTGTTGGTAGCATTATTCCCAGTTCACAAATAAAAGTAAGAGGACAACTCAGTACTTGACATTCACCTCCTGCTTCCCCAGTGCTGAAGATTACCCAATACCAAGCATGAATAATACCTGTGGAGGCCTAAATCACCATGGATTTTTGTCAGAAAATGAACTTTATGTCAATGAAGGCAAATGTCAATTTTACTGTCTGCCACCCACCGTATTTTTGAAAATTTCCATTCTGAATGGCTTATGCATGCTAGGATCTACATTTTCCTACCTGCTGCATTGACAGCCACAGGAGAGGCAGTGAGGGATGTGGGAATAGGCTATTACCTCAGAAGCAAAACTGGAATTTACCTCTTTCTTCTCCACATGAAACTAAGCCAATACCTGGCAATAAGGTAACTCCTCACATCTGTCACCCACACCTGCAGCCAAGGGTCAGTAGCAACAACACAATAAAATATTTAACCTTACAAGTGTAAGTTTAAAGTCTGTGACAAATTTCTCTCCACACTTTAATAAAGGACTAAAATAAAAAGGCTCTGCGTTAAATCACATGGAAGTCTTTGTTCAACCTCTATCGTTACCCATTCCTGTTCATCTTAAATTTTGCTGATTTACAAGACATGACACAAAGCTAAAATTGCTGTTACTACTTAGAATAAATGTTCATGCACCACAGTTCTGGATTAACGTTAAACAGACAAAATAAGTGATCAGCTCAAATAGAGAAAATCGTTTCTTCTCCTCCCACAAACTTCTTAAGGCTCTTCCACAGAAAACTTCTTTTCAAGCTGAGTATTTCCTAATTCTGCCTTTTTGTCCTACACAAATAATAAATTGTGAAATTAACTTACAATGAAAATTAACTCATGAGAGCCAGAAAACTTAAGTAAATGCACTTTACTCTAGACAGATTGATAACCTCCCCACTGTATTTGCATTCCCCTCTTCCAGGGTTGTTAATCAATAACTCCTTCCTGGCCAGCAGAGCCCTTGTGATGGAGGGGATGTGACCTTTGAGAACACTGCCATCAGGGCTGCCACAAAGGATGAGAAATGCAGCAAGACCACCTCTGCTATCCTTCCAAATGGCCAAGATGCTTCTTTGAAATAAAAACCTGTAAGATCTGAGGTAGTCTGATCCATCCAGTAAACCTCATCTCAACCTCTACTATTTAAGAGCTACCTGAAGAACAAGTGTCTCCTTTCTGAAGGTCATGGGCTTTAATTGTAACTTCTCCAGTTATTCTTGATACAGATACAAGATACTTCGTTTCAGCACTGTCATACAGCTAGTTCCCCTCTCCTGAGAAGGTATTTACTCTCTGTTATCAGTTAGATGCTTCCATATTCTTGTGTAGGAGAGAATTAAAAGTCCTTGCTCACACCTCCTGTGCTGGAAAGCACAGGTGGAAAATCAAGCACTTTTTTTCCCTACCATGATTAACAAAAAACCCCACAAACAAACAAAAAGCCCAAACAAACCAAACAGCCTTTCAGAGGTTATCAATGTTCATCCACAGCAGAAGCTATTTTTTTCTCTCACTAAAGGAAAAATGATGTTCAAATTGGAGAAAAGGCTGTTTTACCAAGGCAAGATTTGTTTCTTCAGATGGCGTTAAATGATACAGAGAAGACTGAGAACAGACAGCAGTAATCATAACACTCTTTCTTTTTCCTCCAAATCTCTTCTCAGCAAATCAGCAGTTCTTATAGGAGAAAAATTGCACTCCCATTGCAGGAACCAAACCTGTTTCATGCAAAGACAGATGATCTGAGTGGGTTTTTTACATGCCTTATCTAGTTTACCTTCTTCAAATTTAGTGAAATACACACACTCCCCATCAATATCATTCCAACCTCTGCAAGGCTCATTAAGCTCACAGGTGTTCTGAAGTCATCTTTTTCAGACAGTAAAATCTATGGAATAGGAACCACTACATCCATACTTATTGCAAGTGCCCATCTCAGGTGTTTGCTGTATGAGAGGAAGGAGTCAGACCTGCACAGGAAGAACACTGCTGCCCCATGAGATGATGGGATGAGAGAATTCCTCATGTCTAGCTTCACTGCTTTTGAACAAAGGTCAGGCAGAACTTAATTTTAATTCATGTCTTCTCTCTTTTACTTTTGGCCTATGAAACAGGGGAATCCACAGCAGAAGAAAAATACCTAATTTATACTTTGGAAAAGGCCTTACTTCAAACAGGTTTCAATGGGAATTCTCGAGGAAGGATATTTCTTAGCTCTAAGCTACTTCTGCAGGAAAAAAATTAAGCTGGTGATTTTAAAAAGAGATTTCTCACATAAGGGACAGATCAGGCATTACTGACATAAGCTTTGCTGCTGTTTCTCCTGGAGACTTGTTCTAGTATCTACTATCCAAAATAACCCTTGGGATTCAGTGCAGCCTGAGCACGTGGATGTGCTCATTGGCATGCAGAGCTCAAAGTTCAAACACACTGCACCAGCAAGGGCAGCTGCTGGTCCAAACTGGGGCTGTAACTCTCAGCTGAAACATCAACAACTCACTGCTCAACAGGCCTGAAGACGCTCCTTCCTTTCTGCCCTTGCCCTGGCTTTCCCTTCCCCTCACTTCCCTTCTTTTTTCCTTCTTGAAGAAACGCTCAGGAAGGTCAACATGCAGGAACTGCTGCTTCAATAGGTGCCAGCCCAGGTGATAATTTTGGACAAACTCAAGGTAGAAAGGTAAAAGGGATGAAGCAATGGGCAGACTGCCAAAGATATCCAAGTGCCTGAAGCTCAGTGCAGTAATACAAAGGTGTCTAAGCATTTCAGTTCTTCCATGGGCGACTTCCATGACTCTGTGAAAATCCACAAGGACATTTGAGTTTCCTTGATCCAACCATCCTCCAGACCCTCCTGTATCTTGGCTGACATGATTTCGAAACCTGACTTTTATTTTAATCAAAGGTGAATATCTTACCTGGAAGACTGGAGTTGAAACTCTTAGCTCCATCCTTCTGCCAGCTGTAACTCACCTCACCCTCCACCAGCCTTCAGCACCCAGCAGGAGAGCAAGACTTTTGCCACACCGGATTTCAGCCACCGCTATCGACCACTTCCCCAGTTGACTCCTCCCTAAGCTACAAAGAAGCAAACAAGAAACACAACCCCTCTCTCCCTAGAGCTGAAAACAGGGCCAAAACCTGTGTTTTTGTGTGCATATGTTTGTGTGTGTGTGTGTGTATGTATTCCAGCCTGGCAGATCTTAGATTCAGAAGGTAAATTCTCAATTTAAGAGATAACTGAAGATGCAAAGATCTTCCTAGATATTTACCCAACTATGGAACAAGAAGAGGAATAAGAAAACTGAACTGTAACTGCAGAAGTCCTTTGCCCTGCAACAGCTTTCATGCAGTTATTTCCCCAGCTGAATCCTCACCACATCAGTTCCAAAACTTGAGCTTGTTTCAGCAAAGGAGCAGTAGGGCTGTTTCAGTGAGAGACTCCACATTCACATGCCCTTATGCGCTCACAGAGCAGCTGAAACACCTCCCAGCATCTGGGGGAAGCAAGTTAAAAAAAAAAAAAATAAAAAAGATTCCCATAAAGCAAACAACACCCACCCAATCTGGAATAGAGCCTACAGCTAAGCTGATGTTAAACAACTATTGCAAAGTTTCTCTTTCTAGAGAAAAAGATGGTACTTTGCTTTCTGGGAAAAAAAAAATTGTTTTAGCATTTTGAAAGGCTCATTAAGCTTGCAGGTGTTCTGGGGATGTCTTGGCTCCAGCACTCCAGTGAATCTCCCACACTGATTCTTCCCTTGTTGCTCAAGAGCTGGATTCAAGCTTAAATTAGGAAAGTGAGATCACGTTGTACGTGGAGACCTTGGGAGAAGAGGTGGATGCTGTGAGGACTGCCACAGAGGTGCCCTCATACTGATGTCCATTTGGACACTGATAGAGGAGATAAAGGCACCTAAAAAATTCTGTGGTTTGTCAAAGGAGCAGAGAGGTTATCTCAGCACAGCAGCCAGTGCCATCCAGCAGTGGGGAGCTGTAGGCCAGTGCTGAAGGGAAGCATCTTATAGCAGGGATTTGTGTTGGGACTGAAGTGACATCTTCCCTCCAAGCTAAGGGACAAGAGCAAATACCAGCATTTTCACAGTGGCTAATCCATCACTGGCAGGTTGCTTTTACTCAAGACCTATTCAGAGAGGTTTCATTGTTGCCTAAAAGACTTCTAATTTCTTTAAGCGCAGCCATTTAAAACATCTTCCCTTGAAGTGGCATTTCTGGGCTCTGGTGGGGACGGGGTTTACACCATCAGCAAGAACCCTTTCATCCTCAACTCCTTCACGACAGGCATATTTACCTACATGTTAGTTCAGAAAGATTCCCAAGGCAGACTGAAAAGGGTTCAGTTGCCTAAACAAGGGTTTCTAGCACCATTTTAGGTGCCAGACTCCCAGCTGCTGTAACAGAAGGCTGTGCATCTCCGTGTCCTGGCTCATCTGTGCCAGCACATATGGACATGTCTCATCACTGGGGACAGCTGAAGGGGCCCAAGACCCTGATAACCAGGATCTAGCCTGCTGCTTCCATGCTCTTCACAGCCCAGGGAGGCAGTGTTCATAATCTACCAACACTCCCTGAAGCATTTCTTTTGTGTGTAAAATATCCCAAGTGCACTGAAGATAAAGTTTGGAAATGTCTTCTGGCAGTCCCAAAACTATCACCCAGATAACTTGTCATAAAATATGATCAAAATGAATGTTGATACTGAAGACAGATATCATCATTTGTGATTTAAGTATTTGGCGGGGTGGGGGAAGCCATTTGAAGTACATAAGCATTTGACTCCTAAAGCACAAGAGTAGGGAAAAGGGGAAGGATGAGGCAGCAAGCCTTGGTGAATATTTCCCTGCATTGCTATTAAAGTCTCGGTGCGGAGGCAGGCGTCTCCAGCAAACAAGCTGTCAAGCAGGCTTCAGTCACTCAGCTCCATAAAGAGAAGAGGATTCTGGATAGAGCTAGCTGCAAAGGCTGTCTCTGAGCATATACATCCCTTGCCGTGCTATCCATCAGTCAGACTGGAATTTTCTAATGTGATCAATCACAGGCTTGATTTCAGGTGCCTTTCTGAGATGCTTCAAAACTCAATTCCCCCACAGACCCTTAAAATAAAGCTTTGTGAAAACTAAACAGGATCTTCTTGAGGTCTCAAGTCAGACACTGAAAGGACAGGCATGTAGAATCACCAAACCATTTTTACAGCCTCACCTGAAATCCTCCTCTAGACTCTCACATATGAACTTAGTGCTTCTAGCAAGAGAAAAATGCAAACCAAACCACAGAATATTGTCTAGGAAGCATGCTGTAGGATGCCAGTGAGTCAGATGTGCTGTCACTGCTTTAGTGTCATTTCTGCATTTGTGGCTGATGAGTCTGATAGATTCATCCGCATAAATCCCCGTATTATTTACTCTCACCCATAAACTGTTTTGAAGCAATTGGGAGCACAGTTAAAAGGAAGCTGTCCCTCACACCACCCATTATTGTCTTTCAAGCATTAACAAGAAAATTCAAATTTATGTAAAGTATTCATACAAAAGAAGTAGACTCCTTACAGTCTTAATAAACAAAACAGGAAAAACAGAGGAACGTTTATCTTAAATTGTTACAACTACTGCAAAGAATTAATTTTATGCTACTACCATTTCTGAACTCTTCATTTCCCTTTCACCCAGCCCTTTATTTACCTTGAATCCCCAAAGGACTAATATTGCCTCTCAATGCTGGCACATGATGGTACCGGTGTGGCCTTGAACTCCTGTACATCCAGTGGTACCTGCCAATTTCCATTTCTGGTCTGGTGATCACTGCCAATTTTAGGTGGTAAAAAGTCAGTGTCACCAGCAAGTTTTAGTTCAGTACTTTCAGTCATTCAACTTTAAAAACAAGAGCGGAAAAAAACACACTTGTAGTTTCAGAACTGAAACAACATAACCTTATAGACTAAAGGAAGAGATTAGGAGGGATGATCAACAGGGAAATGCTCACACAGGTGTTAAGAAAGGTTGAATAGCTGAAACTCCACCTAGGAGTTGAGTTAAAACACATAAGGAAGGGCTCCTTACCCCCACCCACTCTCACGTCTCCCTCTCTTTGTCCGTGACAAAAAGCTCTGTTCCAGAAGTAAAGGAAGGTAAAGTCATGGAAAATCACATTACCTGTTTTTTTAAAAAGACTCTAACGCTGTCAAAGAAAAAAGTTATTGCTTTATGTCAAGGTAGGGCAAACACAAAGGTTTGCTCTGATACTTTCTCACATTAAAAAAATACAAGTTTGTGGGCGTTATTTCACCTAGGCTCTGCTCACATCCAAAAATTGGGACCAAGTGTGTTAAAAATGATTTGTTCCCAGTTCATGGCCAAGAAGAGCAGCCCTGCTTCTCCTTGTCTTTTCAGAGGAAGCTCAACAACAAGACCCCCCATGCAGTAACTCACCTCACACCCACTCACACACTCATCGCACACTCGTTGGCACAGGGTTTCTGTGCCCCTGAAAGAGGCAGGAAACAGCATCAAACCACTTTTGAGCCTACATGTCCCCCCTCAGCACCACTATGGCCTTGTCAAAGCTGTCAGGGTGAGACTGACAGAGCTTTATTCAAAATGCACCAGAGTCCCCCCTCTGCAGGGGCTAAATGAGAAATCAACCATCATTTCTGGCTGAAGCAAATCCAATTCAGCAGCGTTTGGGCACGTGGAGATAGTGAAGGTTGTGAGGGTGAAAACGCCACCTACTGTAGACTAGATTAGAGAAAAATTAGGGGGCAGGAGAAGTAGAAATGCCATAAATTTCTAGCCTATGAGGGGCTCAGAAGTCCTGGACCTAGTCCCTCTCATGTGGTTTTTGCTGCTTGTGCAATGAGGAGTTTGGCACAGCTACATTTGCATACGTCAAGAAGAGAAAAAAATCTTGGCCTTGAATCCAAATGCTGGATCTAGAGATTTAAACCAAGAACTTGTCTTCTTTATCAGCAAATGAACTCCAATACTAAGAGTCTTTTGGGTTTTGTACATAAATTTAGCATCAATGGCTCTGTAAAAGATACTTTGTGGCTTAGTGCTTTTCCCCTCTCTGCATCTCACACACAAAGCAGCAAGCAGGTATCAATAAATCTTCCACAGAAAACATTATTTTGTATTGTATGACTCACTCTTCTTCTTAGGAAAGACAAGTTCCATATCTTAAGAGCATAACAAAATTCAAAATGTGTTGAAAGTACTGTTCCAAAATGACTGCACATTCACAGGATGATATCATCTCCTTCTGCTCAGAGAGGAACAATCCTGCTTGAGAGATCACAAGGAATGCCATTATAATTCAATTGGATACAAAATGGGAAAAAAAAATTCTTTGCTAGTACTGCATACATCTACTTCTCTGCCTCTCCAAGGTCAGCTCCCTGCCTTTCTGAAGCAACTTACTGGACACTGGTACTGGGTTCAGATTATTTTAAAAAAATTAAAATTAAAGATATCCAGCTGCAAAGACATCCAAAAAGAAAATAATTATTCATTTGCACTGCAGCAGCATCTAAACCAAACCAAATCAAGAAGATTCTATCCTACTAGCTTGAACCCACAGTTTGAGATTTCTCCTGCAGAGGCCACAAAAAGCACTTGTTCAGAGCTGCAGAGCAGGCAGCTCCTTTTCTCCTTTAGCCTGGGGGAATGCTGGTGAAGTCACCTGTCTGCTGCGGTACAAACATCAAACCCTGAAATACAGAGACATCATGTAAACTCTGTAGCATCATTTCTCTAAGTGAAAATATTCTATGGAGTTGCTTTCTTTAATTACCAATTTCTAGTTTTGCAGTAACAGGGCTCCTTTCATTAGGAGACAGCTCAAACTCCATAAGGAATCTCAGTTTTTCCAGTGCTCTGCAAAGAGCCACTTAGCAGTGGCTGTTTGGTAGCCCTTAGCACCTGCCTGGTATGACCTCTGAAGCTCAAGACTATCTCTGGGTGACTTTGCTGGACCCACCCAGGCCCACTCATGTAAAATCAACACCAGGTCAAAAGTTCCCTAGGCTTCAGTGGCGTGACTATTCACACAGTCCATATCCATTGGAATTTAACTCTGTACCCTGAATATTTGGGAAAGGAAACAGGCTTAAGGGTTTCTTTACCTTTTGCTTTTTGAGTAACTAACTGCACTAATCGCACTCCCTGCTCTAGGTTACAATACCCTCCAACCCACAGCCAAGCTCTCACAGCTCGAGGCCTCCTGCCAGAACCAGGTTGTCCTCAATCCTGCACAGACACAGCAGCTACAGAACTGACAATGTTTTCATGTCACACCATGCAGGCACACGGATGGCGACTGTGGTGCTCAATATTCATTGGGATGAATCATCTTGCACGCCTGTAATCAAATTCATAGTGCTCAATATCCTCATGCTTGCAGCCTTTATCATACTGTTTTAGAGGAAACAGTTTTGATATTCATCTGTCTCAGCTGATGAAGCAGTCCATGGGAGCAAAGAGAGGGTGTTGTTTGGCCATTGATGGTCTGGTGATAAACACTGGACAAGGAGAAAGGCTGGGCAGCAAATGGGGAAGGGTCAGAGTAACTGAAGGAGACCTTGCCTCCCTCTCTGCCCCCTTTGCTCCTGCTGCAAAATCCATTGTGCACGTACAGTGCCATCTGGGTTTCCCCCACCCCCCGTTACCATATCCCATGGCACATATGTCTAGGTTTTCTGCTTTCACGAGGTTGTTCAGACCAGTATGAGTACATTCTCGGAGTATTTTTCAACCCCCTCCTACTTAGAAACCAAATCCTATTCATTAAAACCTAAATCACTAAGCCTGCCAAATTATTATCCCCAGAATATCGCGTGTCCCAGATTCTCCCAGGGCTGGACCTCTCTTCCTACAGTCGTATTCTTCAGGGACTTATACTTAGAGCAATTATTGTTGTCAGTGGATCTGAAACACCAATCAACTGCTTAAACTGGGGAAAAATATGCAGCAAACTAAAAACTGTTGAATGGCTTGACAGCTCTGATACCACTGTGTGAGCCTAACATTAGGTGGGTACCTTTGAAATTTTGCTTGATGATCATAACACATATTTTAAAAAATACTCTTTTTTTTTCATTTTGTTGTAATGAAAAATACATCTGTGATGCATCAAAATGTCATAAACTCACTGTGTAAAAATAACTTTACTAAAAGTGAAATAAACTGCAAGACAATCCATTCCTTTCTCACAATGCACTTTACAGCTTCATTTAAACACAACTGCACAACTGTGTGCAATAGTGCAAGAGAAGCAAAATATTTTCTTTCTATTTTTGACTAGTATAATCTCGTCCATTTAGAGCTTAAAAGCTGAAACGTTGCTTCATATACCATAAAAATAATAAAGCTCAGAGCTATTACTGAGCACAAGATCTTTTATCAAGAGAACATAAGCAGGGAAGAGCCAATTAAAAGGGACCTTTGGTACAGCTGCTCAAACTGGTCTTCATTATTCCTCAGTACAGCATAGGCAATTTAAACATCATATGCATTCATATAAGGAACCGAAACCCTAGTGTCATGGCTTTCTTCCATCCTGTGTGCAATTGGAGAATTCACCGTGGTCATCCACAGTTGGGGTTTATTTTCTTTTTTTCCTTCTTTTTCTTCTTTTTTTAATTTTGCAACTTGGTAGTATTTCTCACAGTTAAATGAAAAGGGAAACTTCTTGTCTCTGTTAATGTGTATCAGGATCTATATCCTTCACTGCTGATGCAAAACGGCATTTCGTTTTTCTTATTTATTCCACCTCAGTAAATCTGCCTGCCCAGTCCTCACGTTTTGATTTAATTTAATGCCTGCAAGATAAACCCTGTCATTTGTAATAATTTGTAAACCTTCATCTTTAAAATGCATCCAATCTGTCCTGCAGCCCTGCAAAGTATCTGCTAAACATTTTGCTTCAGCTTTCATGGTGTTCTACTCTGATAAGGGCTGCTGATACACAGGCTAAAGCTGACTTATTTCTTATCTCCATCAACATGAGGGTTGTTCCAATTCTAATTAAAAAAACTGGGGCAGCAGCCACTCATCTGGGTGCAGAGAAACAAATGTCAGATAAACACTGAATCCATCAGCTGGGTAGTCTCGCTGCCTGAATCAGGCAAGGGATTCATGAAAATTATAAAAAGATAGAATGCGAATTCTATACAGTTTAGCAAACTTCAAAAATCTAAATAATTTTCAATCATTTTCATTTATCAACCTGTAATTATTCATAAAGCACATTGGCTTGTGCAAATTGTCTCAGCTACACTGCAGTCCAGAATAGCTGGCTGTCCACATTTGCCACAGAGATGGGAAACACAAAGCAATACCTGTGTGGCACCACCGCTCACATACCACTGCTTTAGGTGCTCCAACTGAAAACAGACCTCACTGTTCATGCCAAGTGCTCTGGCAGCATTGCTCTCCAGGGTTCTCCCAAGTATTGGGAGCCCTGTGCACACACAGCACGTAGTCCTAGCCCAACTTCCTCCAAGTATTTATTCCATAAAACTGCAGCACATCACCAAGAAGGTCCTTGTAATGAAAACATGCCCTAGAAATACGCTGTTTAAAATTCTGGTAGAGGGAAAATACCTCTTAGCTTAAAAGCACGATTTGCTATCAGTTAAATGCAGATACTTTCCCCAGAACTTGACAGTGAAAAGCATACTGAGTGTGAACTTGAATACCCACAGCAGAATGCTCATCATCTTGCCCTGCTCAGTCTTAGCAACAGCAGCATCTCCCGAACCCCTTCAGATGATGGTTTATCTCCTTAGGCTTTACAATTAATTCCTTGAAGGAAGAGTTAAAAGGCCCTGTGACAGGACTTCAACTGCTTCAAGCTGTGGCAGTTGCCTTGAAATCACTGGATCTAGGGCATCTCATAAAGGATGGTCATTACCAAGTCCAGATGGGATCCTAGAAGAAGAAGAAAATGTTGCAAGGCTGGCAAGCATGTGAGGCATGACAAGTAAGAGATGTGGTCCAGAGAGTAAGTGAAGGAGTCGTCTTCTGTTCTACACCCCAAAATAAAGCAGCAGCATTTTCCTGCAAGTTTCTTTACACAGAGAAAAAGCCCATTTTCCTCCACAGGACCTGCTGGTGAAAGAGCTGTAATGAAAAATTCTGACATCTGAGAGGTACCTCATGCCTGCTGAGCCCATCTGAAAACCCAACTGGACTCGACAGATTTAGCACTTTGCAAAATCTGCCCCTCAAAACCAAATACGTCACCTCCATGACCACTTCACAGCAGTAACTTTGCAGGGAGATCTGGTCTATTTGTTTTGCCACAGAAATTAGGAGTAGGACTGTTTCAGCTTTCTGCATTTTAATTTGCTGTGAAGCATATTGAGCATTTAAGTGAAGAGAAATCAGAGCACAATGTGAGAGACCATGTGTTACTTTCAGGAATTGAAGAACCAACAGGAACAAAGCCTACAAGTGTTACATACATATACTTATGTAACAGATCCAAAGTATAAAATTATCATAGAAAAACTAAGAAATGATGTTAACATTGAGATAGGAGGCTCCCCGCTTGCATTTGATGAAAGCAACAGATCAACCACCTTGACTTGGAAGCAGATTTACTGTTCTACATGTTGTGCTTTCATCCTTGCCAAAACAAAAGGGAAGCCATAAACTCATCATAAACACACTCAGCAACACATTTTGTTTTGCCAAGCTGCTAATGCATACGGATAACTTTCTTTAGTGTTCATTGTAACATGAATTCCATTGGTTTAAAGAAGCTCGTCAATCAAAAGAAAGAATTGCTGTAATTTTTGCAGAATGATCTATCAATTCAAGGTGGCTTTATAGTCAATCTATTCAGGATATTTTGTACATTAATTACTCAAAATCTGCAGTGAGGTGGGTTATTGTCCACATACACTAATGGCTTTCAGAGTTTAATCTCTCATCAGTGGACCTCCTTTTGTGAAATCCCTAAGGGATTATGTAGTACTATGTCTAATCACTTGACAAATTTCATTTACTTGAAACTGAAGCTCATTTTATATGAAGTGTGTAGTAGGAGTCACATTCGAAGTAGGAAAACAAAATCTGTTACTGGACACTGCTGGGATTTATCTTGTTTATATCTGAACTGCTTAACAATCAATGAAAGAATTCTGCTTGGGGAAATGCATTAGTTGTTTATCAGCTGCTTAAGCCTATGAGATAGATGACAGACTGCTTATAAATGATACACAACAGGTTAAAAAATGTGCAATGACTCTAGTAAAAAGCAGAAATTTAAATAATTTTGTTGCTGCTGTATCATTCAGCAAAAAACCCCCAACAAACTGCTATGATCTGTAGAGTAGTCTGCTACCCTGATGAGGAATGGTTATTTGACACAAATCATACGACACAGAAGAAAATATCCCTTGCGAATTGAATTTACACTTTGAAGTTCAGCACCCCAGACCAAACAGAATCAACCTGTAAAGCTGGGAATGGATGAAGCACCTCTCTTTCAGCGCTGCTCCCTACCACAGAACCATTACCATGGAATTGTTCTCTCCATTGAGCAGCAATCCTCAGCGATTAACGCGTCCTGAAATCTAATGTTGCAAAACTCATTGCATTGTTCCCTCTTATCATAGTGCAGGCAGATAGCTACAAAAGTAAAATTTGCCAGATGACACCATAGAAAAGGAATTTTAAAAAGAAGAGTAGCATTTGGCATCGAGCTCACCACACGAAGGTTTGTGTGACATGATAATCTATTATATGTTGTTATAACCTAGGTCTCCCACACTGCATTGCAAAGCCTGGCTATAAGGCTAGTCTCGATGAAAATACCAGATTACGGCCCCGAAAACAACACGCAAACACACAGGCACACGCTACCTCTGTAAACCAAATCAACAAAAAATCTGTCAAAGACGCAGCAATAACGAGACCTCTTTTTGCAAGCATCATTTCGGGTAGGGTTAGGACAGATTCAGAGCAAATACAGACACAGACAGAAAGGTTGATGCTCTATTAATTTGTTGTCAAGCCATGCAGGAAAAGACGGCTGAAAGCCCGAAGATGCAGTAATGATTGTTTAAGAGCTATTTGAAAAAGTGACAAAACTGGCCTAAACCTCTTTAAGCCCCCTGAATGAAAAGGTTTAAACAGGCTATTGTTAGACCCCTGGGTACCTTTTTTCTCTTGGCTTTGTTCTGCATTTTCCTCCGCTGCAGTTTCCATGGCTGGCTTCATACCATCCACCAAAAATGCCGCCCCCCCTCCCCCCCCAGCAAGCACTTTTTCTCTTCGCCTCCTTTCTCACTCCCTTCCGTCTCCTATTTACAGCGGCGGTGATTGAGCGGCTCTGTTCTCCCCTACAGTAGATTACAGTCCTTTCCAAAATGCCAGAAAAGTCTTGTCAGCTTCAATTTCGCTCCGCTGACTGGTCCACGAGGAGCGGTGCCAGCTCGCTCAGCTATACGTCACCACGGTCCCCAGCTATAAAATAGCCATCCCTGCGCCTCGGCTCGCCACACCGCGGGCACCGGCATCACCCGCTCGCGCCCCCTGCCTCCTGCCCTCCGCTCTTCCCCTCTTTCCCGTCCCCCGGCAAATGTTAATCAATTCTCCGGGTAGTGAATGGATTGGTGACATCGGGAGGGGAGATGCAAGTGAGAAAGAAAGGAGCCCCCGGCCGCTGTGAGGTGAGCCCCCCGGCCGCCGTCTCTAAGGGGAGTGCACGCCGGCACACAATCACAAGGCTCCCTTTCCCATGGGACCTTGTTATTATGCTTTGCATTTTGATTTATTCCACATGCCCTCTGCTCTTTCAAGGGGTGGGGGGTGATGGGTCTGTTCTCTCTGTTTGCTTTCTTTGCCGAGAGTTCCTCTCACCCACGGTAAAAGACTGTGTGAGAGAAGCATAAAAGCAAAAGTGGGCATATATGTACATACATGGAAAATCTAAATTCTTTCTTTGACTCGCAAGCACAACGGGAAGGAAAAAAAAAAGAAAAAAGAAAAAATATCCAAGCAAGAAGACAGGAAGCAAGTTCAAGTGACCTAAAATGCACGTGCAACACTCTAAAGGATAAAATGTTTAAGAAAACACAACTCGGGCTTCAAAAGGAGGTCTGCCACTAGAGACCAAAAGCCACGCTTTGGAGCGAGCACAGAGTTGCTGTTCAGCACGTTTGATCGCTCCCCTAAATGCAGACAGACTGCAACATGATCAAATAAGCTGCACTTGGGAGCAACAAACCCAAGATTTGCCAGCGTTGCATTGCACAAGGTGACTTTAGGTGTCCCCAGCCCATTTTTGTGCTGGGCAGCCACAGAGCAGGGCAACACCACACAGGGGTATTGTTTCCCTCCCAAAACCCAGGATAACTGACACATTTAAAGCTGTAGTGAGGATAATTAACCTTGCCTGTCTCTCTGCTTGTCTCACTGCCTTACAGTGCAACACACTGCACAGGGCACAAGTGCCCAAAGGCATCCTACGCCCAAAGTGTAGGATGGTGGAGCAAGAGTGGAGTAATGGCCTTTGTGGTCCAGCCACTGCAGCCAGTTCTGCAACCTGCAAAGACACCCAGCAGATTCAGCAGATGCTGGGGATGTTAAAACCTACACTCTGCATGTTCCCTGTAACAGATTCAAACAGGAGAGTGGGAAGAGGGAAGCAGTCCAAAGATTTGTAGCTGCAATTTAGTCTCTTCTGGTTGAAGTTACTACACCCACAATTTTGCTGTGCATTTTTATTTCTAGATGCACAGTGAAAAGCACAAAAGCCCTCAGACCCAACCATTAGAGTTTCCATATCTTTCAAGAAATTAGAACCCTCTTGTCTCACCACAGCCAACACAGCTGTTACTTTGCTTTGGGCATTACTGCTCAGACTTCAGACTTCAGTACAACTGCCAGGAGGTCTTGGTCATATCCTAAGGTTTCATACCACAGTATCAAAACTTGATGTCAAGCATTTGCCTAAAATGCTTCCCTGGAGTCCATGAAAAGTCTGCAGTTGAAGCTCCCACTTCAGCAGACCTCCAAGTAAGCAGGATGATGCTAATTTGTAGATGGCATGAAGTATATCCTCAGGAGCCAATGAGGGCCAAGCAGTTGGGTTCCTGAAAGTAATCAAATCAGCAGCCACAGCAGAGGCCTCAACCCAGGTGGCAAAGTATGTTTCCCTCTTCTTCCTCTCACGTGCTCACACTGCAGTGCACACACAGACTGAAATCCCTCCCCAGCATGACCATGCACTGCAAACACTCCCTGAAGCAATCAGCCAAAAGGTGAAAGCATGGGTGACGTGTTTACTATATTCTTTTAACCATTACTAAAAGTTGTTGGTATAATGATTATACAAAGAAAAGGTTCTACAAGTGGGTTTTTTCCTCCGTTTAACATCAGTAAGACTGAAAATCCATACCATGTACAACCTCCTTGCTGAAAGTCACACAAATTTTAGTCATTGGTTAAAGCAATTGATTGCTTCTGACATAAAATTCTCTTCTTGGAATGCCTCATTGTGCAGTTGGTACTTCTGTCGCAGTCTAGATCTCTCTTTCTTAATGATCTTTAGACTAGAAGGTCTAAAACTTTAAAAGGCTGAAACCTCCCTTCAGACTATCCTAAGCTACAAAAGGCCTGTTCATAACCTAATTCAAGTGGTGCAATATCAATGCACTTATCAGTATTAATACACAGAAAATACAAACATAATCTGGAATTTCCTTCATTTAAACAGAAAATACATTAGACATAACCTCTGGTTACAAACTGTCCCTGGAGGAAATCATGACTGTAGCACTCTTCTCTTTACCAGTGAGACCTACTCCTTCACACAGCTGCACTTTCTTGCTGTTGAGCAGAATTTATTAGACAGGCTCAGGGTCTCAGAGTTTCTGATGTTTCAGAAACCCAAAACTAACCCAAAAATAGGCTGGGAGACTATTCCCTTGACTGTTTCCCCAAGAAGCCCTTCCCCAAACAGGCAATGAAAAATCAGTGCACAATACCAGAATCAACTTCACAAGAACTTGAACTGAACACTTCAAAACTCATCAAGCCCAACTATTCAAAAGCATTAATCCTACCTACTAAATCATCCTCTAAAATCTGCAAGTGATAAATGAGTGTAAAATTCTCACTCCTCCCTTCTTGCTATTTTCTGGATTGCTGCAATATATGATAGGTTTTAAGCACTTCTCATCCTAAGTAATTTCTTGATTTTCAAACTTTACACCATCACTGGTAAATACAGCAAATAAAACAAACTATATAATTTCCTCCAGTGCTAACATGGGTGCTGATCTTGCGCTTCAAATTAATCTCAGCCAGCAAGTTGTCTCATTTAACATTTCCTCCCTTAAACAGATACATCCTTGCCATAGTATGTGATGAGACTGGGAAACATCAAGTTTATGCCTATGACAGCACAGCAAAAGATTAAGCCAAAAAGGCAAAAGTTTTTTAAAAAAATCTTTTAAGACTGATATTTAGCAAAAACCTGTTTGTATAGACCAAGCTGATTTAGATAACTAGCAACCAGAGCAGGCAGCTAGTTACATTTGGGAAGTTCAGCCCAGCATTTTATTTGTAGAAGATAAAAGTGAAAATGAGGAGAGGGGCTTAGCAGCAAGGGTTTCTGCTGCTAAAGCACAGCTCTGAGTCTACTGCCAAACCTCAGGATGAACAGCAGTGGAGCAAAGTATGTGAAGGCACTGCAGACCAAGTGACATTTACTGCAAAATAGTTTTAAAAAAAGGCTAAAATCTGTTTTATCTAGGTATTAAAAAAAATCCAAACCACACATTTAATCATTTTGCTCAGTTAATTAAAATAGCACAATTGAAGAAGTTAAAAAATATATTACAATCCCTATTCTGTTCATGTGCCAGTTCCTTTTGAACATCTATCTTTAATGTCACTGAATCTAGTTTACATTCCTGAAGGCTGAGAAGCTCTACCATAAGCTACAGCAAATTCTTCACAAGCTTTCAGGAGATGAGTACACACTTGCCATTTCTACAAAGGCTTCACAGAGCTGTAATAAAGAGTGTTCTTACATAGCTGAAGAGCAATTTGAGATTATCTCTGAGATCCAAGACTCAGAAGTTAATATACAGAGACTGCCCCTCAAACAAGACTGACACATAGTCCAAACAATTAATTTTAAAGACAACTTCTAGAATACTTTTTTTTTAATATGTAAGAGAAAGAACAAAGACACGTGAAGCTACTTGGTGCAATGTAATTGCTTTTGTTCAGCTTTAAACCATATACTGAAGACTTGCTTATAAAACTCAATCCAAATACTCAATGCAAAAGCAGGCAAACTTTCCATGTAGATAAAATCGAAGTGTGACAAGTTTTCAGTTTTGCAGCAGTCATATATCTTGCAAGTACTTTACAAAAAATTAAAAACTGGGGTTTATTCTTACAGATATACTAGGTTACTAGGAAAATGGAATCCAAATTAACAAATAACAGTGGAAAATCCCTCCACTTATACCACAGTATAAAACACAGACATGAGTCTGCACCGCACTTAGGGGTCTTAGTCTCGAATTTCTGTAAGAAAGAGCAAAAATAAAGGCTTAAGCATGGATAGTGTGTGGTAGATAGGGACAGGCGAACGGAAGATCTCGCGATGTGACGGGAAGCAGCATGGATCCCTTCTCTCTCATCCTCAGTGATAAGCAATCACCCTAGGTATGCAACCCCTCCTAACCCCAGTAGTTTTCCACTCCTCACTAACCCTAAACCAGTCCAACCGTCCCCTTCTGACGTAGAGAAGACCCCTGACTATTTAACCCCATGAGAAAGGAGAATAAACGCCATTTGACCATCCACCACGTTGGTGTCTGTGCTTGTCGAATGGACCGAGTGACCCGGGCGAGGCTAGGTTGCCGTGCTCCCTCTTGAAACCAGGTCGCCTGCCTTCCCATCAGAAGGCCACAATAGTGGTTGTCTCTGCAGCCAAAGAAAATCACTGAGTTAACCAATGCAGCTAAGGGTAAGCAAACCTTAACAGTATGAAGATGCCAGTGCTGTGACTCCCGTAACAAAGCCTCGTGAAGATGTCAGTGACTGCTGCCAAGCTAAAGGCCTGGTGGCATGCAGCAGGCAAACGAGATGTCACTCCCCTGTTGGGTTACATACAGTTCTCTGTCCAGCCCGCCTGTTTCCAGCTGGACCACTGCAGTTGCAGCCACAGCTGAGAATCAAAGGTAATAAACAGCCCAGATCCACAACACACACCAATGGCTAACATTTAGCTGGAACACAAAGGAAAAAAAAAGAAATCCCTTAGAAAGTGAATAGATGGTTCTGTATGGCTTTTCCAGTAGTTAGATCTCATCAAGTTCTAGTCTCAAAGATGGCTCAGATTGCAGAGATGAGAAGTCTACCAAAGAAAAAAGCCCGAAGAACTATATGAAAGACAAAAATGAAAGAAAATGTTTATGTGTTCTTAAGCAGGTGGTGGTTTATGTGTTCTTAAGCTCCATTTCTGCTTATGAAAGGCAGTCAATAGCACAGAAGGAAATAAATAATTTTAAAAGCATTGGATTTTATTTATCTAATCTAAGGGCCTTAGTAACATATTCCTGGATTTTTAAAGTATTCCTGGTATTTAAAAAAAAGAAAAATTCTGGGGAAAATAATACAAGACTCTTGACAGACAAAATACAAGATTCTCAACCACGCCAAACAGTTCTGAGGAAAGGCAATAAAAAATTAAAACAAAATAGGATACATTTGAAATTCAGCTGGAAACACCATCATCTCTTGCATCCCTCTCCTGTGAGGCTGCCTGGAGTGGCACCATGCTTCTGTGAAGCCAGAAGGAAATGTGCTGACGAACTAGAGCCCATTTAGACTACAGTAGAAAGAGCATGGAAATACAGAAAATGAAAGCAAAGACTTCCTAGCATCTCCCCCAGAAGGAGCTTGCATTAGGCAAGTGTTCAGAGCACCAGCTCCAGTAGCTGGTGTCACTGTCCTCAGCTTCTACTCCAGCTCTACAATTTCATGGCATAGTTTTCTACAAGTGTACTGCAGGGAGATTTCAAATCCTTTAACTTTACAATGATGCAGCAAAACAAGGCTTTGAGTTACCCAATCTCCATAAATTTTTCTCTTCATCAATGGCAAGATCCTCACGTACATGACTAATACATGAAGCCCTCAACAGTACTTCAAATGCTTCTCCATAATTTTAAGGGCTACATTTTTTACTTTGGCACACATAACCACCTTTTTTTGTTCCCTCTGTCCATCACAACTGAGGGGAGAGTCTCGGTTATCATGCCTCCACCTTGTAGTGCAGCAGGAAAATAATATGCTCAAGTCTTTTGTCTTTGTTGCCTTAATTCTGCACTTTGAAGACAATCCAACATACTTAGCTTTTGCTATGAACCCTCTTCTCCAATACTGTTGTCAAAACTTACTGCCATCTCAGAAAGCTGAGATGGAGCTTCTGAATACTTGGACATACTGAAATAGCATCCTAGATATTTATGTCGCACTTGCCAGCACTCAAGTAGAAGTGCCTCTTGCACTTGTAGAAGAGCTATTTCTGCCAGCAATTTAGAAAGCAGCAAAGGTATCATTATAATATACTCCTGTTAATACAGCTGCTTCATCTCAAAACACAAGAGCTTGAGACAGGACTGGTCTTGGGAGGCTACCTGTTGATTTTTTTTCCCCGCTATTATAAATAAACATTACTGAGTTCAGCCTTGACAGAAACGTAGCCTTTTGCTCCACAAAGCCAGATTTATTCAGACAATCCTCTGTTAACTTTACATCCAGTTCTGATTTTCAAAATTGCCCTCCCACTCTTCGCATAGACTTCAGCATCCCACCTACAATCTCTCATCTATTCAGTGCTCGTTTTGTTCTTCAGTCTTGGCTTCAGTCCAGTCTTTTCACAAAGAGTGGAAAAAAGCAGGAAAATAAAAAGAAGTGCAAAACCCTCCAGCTCCCCAAAAAGAAACCAGAGGCACTCACTGTAGAAGGGTACCTCACACTGCATACTGGGAGTGCATGGGGAGGGACAAGGATGAAGAATCCTCCTAGAATGCCACAAAGGATTCTATGCATGAACCACAGATGTAGATATGTGTCTGTATGTACACATGCTGAAAACACATAAGTGTGCATATTCATATGTATATGAAGAAAATGCATGCAATTAAATATGTATTTTTATTGAACAGTAAACCATATGAGCATCATTGGAACAGCTATGAGGAATGCATAGTAATTTACAGAGTCATGCAATAGGTATTCAGTTTGATAGTGAATGCACAGCCATCCCAGTGTACAGAATGCCATGGACTCCTCCAGCTCAAGGAACCAAGGGGCAGGAACCAAGTTACCCAAGATCAGACTGGAGTTTGCCGCACAGCTAAACCACATCTTGGGAGCACCGTTGCCCGTTCATTTCAGTATCCTGGGCTGGAAAACCAGCACCACAGCCCCAGGCTCCACCATACATTGCTCCTAGACCCATTCATGGATTGCTGGGCAGTTGTGTGTCAACTTTTTGAAAAGCCCACCAAAAAGTCAAAATGTTGATATAAAAGAAAGCATCAAAATAATGATTGGTATGAGGTGCTGAAATTCACTGTTTGAAGTTTCAGCACCTTTTAAGTCATGACAACTGTAGCTGTTTCCCCAAGATAGAAAATTCCCATTTCAGTGTAATTTAACTATGCTTTAGGAAAGATCCTGGACCAGTTGTGCCATGCAGTGTTGGACTGCCTGTTGAATTGCAAATATAGTCTCTGTTCATACATAAGACACTAGTTATGAAATCCTCAGTTAAGACACTAACAAAAGGGTCCCCAATTAATCACTGTATTCTTTGCAACAGCAGATATCCTCATTAGGAAAGCAGCAAGACATTAACAAGTCCCACATTGAGAGTGTCCAATTAACTCATCGACTAAATATGTGCCAAGCAACTTCTCTAGTCTAGCTTTTCCTGTCCCCTCTTTCCAGCTGCAGCGATTGGGATCCCAGTCATGTCTAACGTAGTGGTTCTTTTGCACTTTGCAAAGCCTTTGAGAGCGCCGCCGTGAACAACAAACACCGGCCACTCAAGTGTTCTACAGGTCTTTCACTTGCGCCCACAAAAAGCTAAGTGTGCACTCAGCGAGTTCAGCACAATTAAGAAAAAAACCCCACCCCTCTACCTTTATAAACAGGAATGACTTAACCTGCAAACAAGGAGTGTGTTGGAGCCCCGTCTGGATTATGTCATGCCTCGATTTTTGCTGAACCTCAGCAGCGGGTGATCCTGCATACAAAGTGAGCTCTGAGACAAAAGTGCTATAGGGTGAGTTAAGGACAAAGTAGCAACTTTCAGCCTGGATTCCCAGATAGGCTGTCAAGTAAAATCCCTTGCCCAGGCAGGATAATTCCCTAGAGTATACATTTCCAACACTTTGTCTCGCCTAATTTTCTATCTCAAGCTTGGAGCCTTTCAATGTTTCTTGAGAAGAGCCATTCTGTGGCCCGGCAGGTTTTGAGGCTTGGCACAAAGGAGGGCTTGCACAATGGCCAGGGCCCCACTGCAGTCAGTGCAGAAGGAGAGGCTTCTCCAGGAGGAGCAGAGCCCAGCCTCCGAAATGGCCTCCAGTCCTGCTGCCTAAAAACCCTCCAGACCCTCTTCTGAGCGAGCCCTAGTTACATCCCCATCTCTGTTTCTTTCCAAACGTGACATTCACTTGTTTTAAACAGCTGAAAGGCATAATTTCTGCTCGTTGTCATGACTCAGAGTGAAATTCATTTAGCATCTACTTTTCTTCATCTGTTCCTTGTATCACTCCCATCCCATTTTAGTTCTATTCTGTTTTTCAGCACATTTGTAGCCATTTCTCTTGCCCTCTGAGCCTCCCAGGTGTAAACATTAAGCATTCTCATTATGTGCTTCCGCTGGAGACTCTCACTTTAGTTGTTGAAAATGCCCCAGGCATTTTTGATTTCAGCAGTACTACAGACACATCTTCCCTATATCTCACTACTACTGATTCCTGAAGTACAGTTATCTGCTCCACTTTTCTGCATCATCAGGAGAGGAAAAGAAAGGAGCTAAGGAGCCAGGAAAAGGGAGAAGGAAAAAAATACATGTATATATGGAAAAAAAACCCCCAAAATTACAATGAGCACAAGGCAGAGACAACAGTCAAGGCTCTGAGTAAGGTTCTTTCTTTGGTCTGTAAGAAGAACTCTATGTGGACAATAACTACTACATCAAGTGTGTGCTCACGGTCCTGGAGATGACTAAAGGCATGTTGCTCAACATGGGACAGAGCTCCTCTCATTGCAGCTCACAGACATGCCCACAGCTTGCAGAAAAAGACCACAGTTTCTCATGCCCAGCCAAAATCACCCAGCCCGAACTGCTTGTTCACAAGTTTATTAGTACAGGGAAGAAACTAAAGACCGGCCACAGCTTTAAAAGTATCTACAAGCACTTAATTCCAGCCATGGTCCTCAGAAACTAATTGTGTGTTCAAGTGTAGTACATTTACTGCACACAGAACATCACCAGATTGCAAACACAATCAAAAGCCCATTTTCTTAGTTTAATTTGCCATTAGTACACTGCAGGTTTATAGAGCCAAACAAACTATAACTAAATTTCCATTGCCATTTCAAACTGTTTCCAAGCAAATATCATAGCAACGTTATCGGATCGACAAGTTGACTAAATCCCAAATTCTCTATAATAAAACAACACACACGTGTTTAAAGGAAGACAGAAAATGTATTCCTGAGTAAACTGAGGAACTCTCTACTTCTGGACCAACAGGGTCCTGAGACACCCCATCATTTAAAGACCTTTTCACAAGTCTAAGAGAGAAGGAAAAAAACCCCAAACTTTATCAATCAGTATGTAAAGACTAGTGTTTAGATATTTTTAATATATACCAAACATTGATGAATGCATTTATTTCAACCTCAAATATAACCATATAGAGACGGTAACAGACTAAACAGCATTTCACAGACTCCCTTCTGTTGCATAACTGAGAAGAAAAAAGCCTTGCCAGTTGCAGCATCCCCCATTTTCCAAGTTGAAGGCGACTCTTTTCAGAGGGAGCTCAGCGCCACTGCCCTGCACGCATCAGCAACTTGGAAAAGAAGCCATGGAGGCTTTGTCACGAAAAATCTGTTATTTCAGCTTAAACTGCACTTAAAGTGAACAGGAGGTCGCTGTCCGTGTTACCCAGAGGGAACACGGGTACGGGCGATGCTGGCCGGTGCGGGCACACCTCGGCACAGCAGCCCCTCCCGCTGCCCGCGCCGGGACGCGGCCTGGCGGGGCCGGGCCCTGGGAAGCGCCCGGGCCGGGCCGGGCCTTCACGGGTGAGCGGCTCCTCAGCCCGTTCAGCGCACAATGCCCGCAGCCGCGCTCCCAGCGCCCGGCCTCCCGCTCCCCGCCTTTATCAGCCTTCATATCTCAGCGATGACAGGCCTGAAAGGGCTTCTGATGGGAAATGTGCTTTGAATTAGCATATTTCCCCCCGCATACAATGGAGGCATTAAGCTGCTGCGTTTTGCAAGTCCAAACAAAAGCAGCCCAGGCTGTTTTTAGCAGCACTGTTTGAAGTTTTATTCCTCCTCTCCTTCCCGAGTTGCAAGCATATTTAACGAATTTTCACTCTTTCTATAAAGAAGGGAAGCACGACCGATAAAATCTTATTATTTAATCTGTTTCAGACTTCAAAAGAAAAAGACAATCTTTCAATACTGCGAAGAGTAACACGGTGTCTGTGCACTGCTTCCACTGAACTGCAGCCCAGGTTCACCCCGCGGAAAGCTTGCCTGGCTGCCCTCAACACTTGCACGGACCGTCATCGAGGATTTCAGAACTCAAACACATCCCCGGTAACCCAGTAGCAAGGGTCTTGTATTCAAAGGCCAATTTTACCCCCGTATCCTGGGCACACTGTTGAAAATAGCTGTTCTGAAAATGAGAAACTGAACCACTGTGCTGTAAGAAGGAGCAAAAATAAAAAAAGCCTTCCACCCATCCTGGAATTACCCTTTGGTTTAACAAGAGAGCTGAACCTCAGGAGTACCACCTTTATGAAATGGCTTCAACCTAGAAAGTGAATTTCTATTTACCCAGGAAAAGAAGGCAAGAGGAAGGAGATGGAAATGAGTTCAACACAGAAGAGAAGGAGAAAGCACTCCTGCATCAAACCATCTTTGGGAAACAGCTGCCAGGAGAATAAATCTACCTCAGCTCAGTGTGTTTGTCTGAAATTGCTCATTAACACAGTTGGACGATTAGGAAGCCAGTTTGTGGTTTTCTTGGTAAAGAGGCACGTCTGCCTTCCTCCTACATTAAACAGAATTTTCTCTGTGAGGAAGACATAAGATTACAAAGTCAAAATGCTTCTTAAAGGAAGGGTTTGGTGGTTTGGTTTTTTCTTCTTCATCTTCCCTCTCCCAAAATTTCCACAGTATTTATGTAATCTTCTATATGCAGCACAGCTAAGAAGAAAAATCACACTCCTTAACAACATGAGATTACAGCAGAAAAGCAGAATGCCAATGAGATCCTAGGCAGGCAGCTTGCAAGTGAGGTGGATATAAAAGCTTTTCAGAAAAAAGCCTGGGTTGCAGCTTGCAGGAGTCTTGTAGGAGAAACGTCTGCTTTGTTCAGACTCTTCTGTTCTGTTTCAGGAAACTTTCCTGAGGATGAAGATCCATCTCTCCTCCTTGATGTCTTTTGCAGCAATGCTCAAGATACTCAACAGTGTCTGCTATGCACGAGCACTTCGCTCTCAACCATCCACTGCCACCCTGCCACGTGCCAAGTGGCCCACGCAGCACCGCGCTCCCTCCCACAGAGTGTCAGCCCGTGCAGATCTGCACAACCTGGCAGGAGAGGCATTTCACTCACTGATTCCCACCACAAGACAGAGCTCCTGGCACAGCACGGTGTCCATATGGCATCTACGCAGCAGGCACTGAGGTCTGACCATAAACACCCTCCTCCCTCCGGCAGGGACCCTCCCTTCTCACCACGAAGTCCTCTGCAACATTGAGTCTCTATAGCCCAAGGGTCTGACCCCACTGACTCACACTCTTCTCTGATGCACCAGCTCTGCCAACTTGACTTCCAGGAAAGCTTTTTTATAGTCTCCAGTAGCCATAGGTTCACTTTTAATGTGTTTGTTCAGGGGTACTTAGGAATGTGGCTGGAGAGGACTACACATTATTTGGCAGCATTTCTCTACCACCACATGAAACTTGCCTTTAAAGGCTGGACGTGAGTTTTCCCATGCTCTGAGGCATTTCACAACTTGGTACCAAAATAGTAGACAGGGCCATTACCACAGGAAAGGTCTAATGTCAAAGCAAAAGGAGAAGAGACTTAAGAAGCCCTTCAGAGGCCTTCATTAGGTCATTAACAGATGGGTGAGAGTAACAAAGCAGTCTAGGCAGGAGAAAAGAGGAATTAAAGACCAAAATGGAGACTGGTTTTCTCATTCACATTGGCATGAGAACTTGACTTTGTAAGCACTCCTTCTGAGATGAATCGTTTGGAATCAAATGCCACAACAGCTTGACACAGAAAATGAAACAAAACAGATGTCAGCTCCATTCACATATAGTTCTCCTTCTCTCAACCCATGAGACTTGTGCTACATGTTCTTTGCATTACCCCATTGAGGAGGGCAGTGCTTTTGGTGGGCACCTCATGTCCAGCCAGGGTCAACCCAGCACAGGTGGTAAGACATATGCCCACTAAAAAGGTCCAGTAATCTCAGCAATGAGATTGAGACTTAGGAATGAAGGTATATCAAAAGAAACTTCAGGTAAAACTGTTGTAACTTTGAATTTAAACCAAGGAAAGAGAAAGCTGAGAAAATAAGCCCTCTACTTATTTAGAAATACTATGTCTCACCTGTAGAACTTCTCTTCAGCATCTTGGGGTGTGAAGAAGAAAGGAAGTGAAAGAACTCAGACCAGGGTAAAGCAGCACCTTTCACGTTGCTGACATCCAATGGGACCTGATCACAGCACTTACCAATCGAGGAAATATTCTCAAATTTCATTTATTCTTCAGATTCTCTGCATTCAGACCGGTGATGAATACAGAGCACATGCTGCCATCCGCTGTGGTGTTCTGGCACAGGGCAGCACCCTGCCAACAAAGGCACCACTCTTCCTTTCAGAGAGCCCCAGAAGGAGTGCTCTGTGTTCCCATGTGATGAGGCAGGCTTTTACAACTTGGATCACTACAGGGTATTGAACTCTGACAGCATGCTTACTGAGGGTTCGTTTGCTTTATCTCAGACCTCAACAGGTATGTGTGATATCTAAGCTAAAATAAACCACCCTCATCACATTCATTTTGGCATCATGAGTCACTATCTTGTTGAAACAAAACTACCTTCTCACCTCCACATCGAGTAAGTGCTATTAACTTTTCCAATACCCCACCTACTGCTGTTTTCTGCTGTGCAAGTGCACAGCATAGAAACATCTCATAAAATATGCTTCACGCTTCAGCATTCAGTGAGAGGAGGAACACACAGAGAATGCAGGATATACTATGCCTGCTCCTGTGGGCAGAAATAGTTTCTGGCCTTCTATATTAATCTCACAAAAAAAAAACAACCCAAAACCATTGGCACTCACACAAGAGATTGATGTGCTATGAGCAGGACAAGCTCCACACATTTCCTTTCCTGTCCTTTTAACTCAGTCTAACAAAACCGATTTCAATGATCTTTACTATTTTTGCTACTTTATAAACAATGCCCTGACTTGGGGAATCTTGCTGCAGGTATCAAGGCAGAGGTGATTTTCAGTCCTTTCAGGAAATGGTAGAAATTTGCTAGTCTAAATTTTCTGCTCCAAATGCAAGAGTCCCAGAACTCATTCACAGATGTTAAAGAAAAAAGATGTTAAAGAAAAAAGGCTTTCAAGATTGCCTTTGGAGAGAGGATCAGGATTCATAAAACAGAAAATTCATTTCTGATGAAGGCTGGAAAGCAAAGAATGCCAAATACTGAAGAGCTGGGCCACCAGCTGCATCACAAACAAGATGAGGAGAGTGATGCAAGTAGGCATAGAGCAGGGTACAGGGAGAAGTAAATGCTTCCCCACTCAGCCTATGCATCCTACTGAATCCTAAGTTGGAGAGCACTGGCTGGACAGAGCCCATGATTCTACAGCACAGGGATCCTGCATGGTCCCGGACATGCTGCACAAGCTGATCCCAAACTGGGGAGGAACAGCCCGTGTTCTGCTACAGAGAAGCTTCCTTGCAGAGTTGTACCACTGAAGCCAAGAAGCCCAGAAACACTCAATGGCCTGGATATTTATAAACCCTTTTCTCCCCAAAAGACACTCCTCCTTTCTTTCTGCCTATGCTCTATCTGCAATGTAACATCACCACAGATGTTCACAGAATTTTATGTCTCTTCTAAATAGATCAAAGAGAAAAAAAAATTATATTTGTATTTGTATCTATATCTATATGTAAAAAAATCCCAACTAAGCCAAGAAGAAGCAACTAAGTATGTGGGATGCCCTACAGGAGTGAAATGTAATTTTTCCATGGTTTGAATCATCTGATAGTGTTATGCTGATCCATTCTCATAAATATTGTTTAAGATTTTTCCTTCAGGACAGAAAATATATACTACCAATACATAGTGGGCTCTACTTTCCACCCCTACAAGCTGAAGCACTGTTATGAATATGCTCTGTAAATAAGCCCTGTGCAGCCCCACAGAAAAAGAGATGGGACCCCTAAGGCGGAGCAGATGCTCAGAACTGCGATGGAGAAGGAAGACAAAAAAGCAGCCATTTGCATCTTAAAATATTTGTAATTTCTATTTCACAAATCACCATTTTCTTTTAAAAAATACTGCTTCTCTGTGCTAGTGTAAGTCCTAAATTTAGAGACATGGGGAAAGAATTTCTATTCCTCTAAAGTAAGAATTACAGAAGGAGTTTCTGCCTCCATTTCTCCTTTGGACCACATTTGAGCCTGAATTTAACCACTTTGCTATACAGAATAGTTGGTGTATATGTAAGTGAATGAGATTAAAGAGGAAAGTATGTTTTTGCTTGGAAACATGCCATTACAACACAGTGTTGAAAAAGTAAGTACATAAACTGAATAGACTATCCTTTTGTGTTTGCTGAGGTACTTCACAAACATAGGACAGGTGTATTATCCTTTTTGATACATAAACTAGGCCACAAAAATTGCTTTCACAAACACTAAAACCACTTTATTGATCTTTCTCAGTATGTGCCTAGATTTGCAGATGGACTCTTAGCTACAGGGGTCAATTAGATACCACAGATATCTTTAAACTTAACAAATTATCTGAACAGAAAATGTTAACAAAATAGGTTACCATTCATGTGAGCTACATCTTTAAGGAGCAGGAAAGCTACTTTCAAGTTAAGGTCAGAGGTACATTTCAGTAATTCTTCTCTGAATTTTTAGCTAAGCTATTTCTTTCTTTCACATTATTTTTGAAACTTTATAAAAGTTTTCTAAACTCTGCATGCTAATTAGATTCTAATCCAATTCACCAGATGTGGGCAGTCATCAGTACTCTTCACAAGACTTGTGATTCTTGTGATAGGAAAAAAACACAGAACAAAACAAACAAACAAACAAAAAACCCACAAAACAAACAAACAAACAAAATCAAAGTTGCTTTACTTCCTCCTTGCAAGGAGTGCTCTTAAGCACTTTGCTCTTAACATTATATCAACCAGGGCCGCAAGTGAGTAGCACAGGTTACATTTCTACCTCACACTGAGTTTCTCCTTTCAATAGTTTTTGTATGATTTCCTGTTTATTTGTTTGTGCCTAAATGCAATATCAAAAGCATGAACTGTTTTCAGCTACAACAGCAGTATTTTAATTCTTACCAATTTATTTGACGATGCTCCTTTTTAGAGGGGATTTTACAGGCAGAGAGGCAAATGGAAATAGGGTTTTAAATGTGATCTGGTTAAGACTCACACTGCAATTAGGAAATATCCATACAGCAGGGACAACAACTAGCAACTATGACATTACATTTAAACACTGGCTGACAATACTTACTCATTAGCATCCTTCTGGAATTCTGCTCCTTTTAAGAACTTTCATTCTTTTGCTTTTAAAATAGCTATGATTTCCTAATACATGATATGCCTGAAACCCCCTCTGACAAGATCTACCAACACAGTCAGATTTTTCCCACTTGCACTTTCACATCGTTTGAATGCATGCATTGTCAGCCTCCTCTGCCTCCACCTCTCCTTTCCTGCATTATGTGCAGCACTCATTTGTTTCAGAGTATAAAAAGCACCAGTGGATTCTGAAGCCACTAAAAAAAAGTTGCCGGCATATGGGATCTGTGGGGAATTTGATCCAGTAGGTGAAATAAGACTTTACTTTAGAACTGATAAATAGAAGTTTCAGATATTATTATAGACTAGGTTGCATTTTTCCTTTTAAAGTTATGCAGAAGAACTGTGGCCATTGCCCTTGCAGAAAACTGCAAGAAACCTGGTTTGGGTTTTTTTTTAGCATTGAGACAGATGGCTGTGGCTTCAAATATAGAAGACCTTCCTACACAAAGCAGAGGTGCTGGCACATGATACGTGGGTGAAGGATATTCTGGATACTTGCCTGGGAACGTGTGTGCCCAAGAGGTGAAATTGCAGGATAAAAGAGAAAAAAGGAGATAAAAAAGAAAAAGCTAAGAAGGAAGAGGGAAGAAGGAAGACCCAAGCAGCAGGCTCAGAAGGCATGGCGAAACATGTCAGTGACAGAAGGAAATGCAAAAAGCAGCACTTTCTGAGCAGATGGGGAGTGCATATATACCTTTACATGGGGGTTCAGATTACTGCATTGATCACTATTTCTGAATACTAAATGGGGCTTGAGGTGAAGAGCCAAGAAATTGCTTTAGTTCAGATACAGGAGGCGGCAGAGCCCTTCAGACTCCTTCCACCTCCCACATGAGAGGGAAAGGACACTTCGAGTCCTGCCAGCAAGCAAGGTCATGCCTAACCCTCAGTGGGTTTCACCCCACAACTGGACCACTTCAGGATCCCTAACTGGAGGCTCTCCCATCCAAGCAGCAACTCCTGTTCTTGCTCCCAGTCTTCCGCCCCTGTCGCCTGTCACAGCCGTGGGCTCACGGTCTTTGTCTCCCTCCTGAATAACTCCTCCTGCTTTCAGCCTGTGCTTAATCCTCCAGGAAACCTCATTCTCCAGAGAAGAAGAGTGCTTCTGTACATAATCTCCAGACAGCAGCTGTGACCCCGGCACCCAGAAAGGCGATCATTGTGCAGAACTGTGGTAGCAGGGGTGAACTTCCCCTCTCCCCCCGCCACTCCTTTAAGGGCTGCTGGAAGCGCGCTGTCACTTTATGCACACACACTGCCAGCAGTGATTTTCTCTGGCAGCTGTGGGGTACTTGTCCCTTCACGCTCATTGCAGGCTACCCTCAGAATCTGCACAACCATCCATTTTATTATTTTTTATTTTGCTTTTTAAGGGATTGAACTTCCCACCTGCCAACAGAAGGAGCACTTGTTTTTTGCATTTGGTCCTCGAGGCTATGGCAGTATTACTGAAAAGTGACTTTGTCCATTTTTAATATCCAAAAATACAGAACAGCTGTGCTTTCTTGAAGTCCTTTTGTGTAAGAGTGGCTTTGAGACAATACTAAATTCAAGGCTGCCAAAGCTCAGACCTGAACAGCCTGAAAAATTGCTTTTTTTCTTTTTTTATACTAGCTCCCAGGACACACTATACTACCAGCATGTCAGCAACGCAACAGGTGTTGTTTTAAGGCAGAAACATTTGAACAATGTAATTCTTCATGGCAGGCTTATCAGCCTTTTAGTACACTCAGCTTTTATTATTCTGACACAAGGCAACCTTACGTAACAGCACAGTGCGTACTAATTTATGGGATAACAACATGGATGTTGAGTTTGGAACACTGCACTTTTGTTTCAGACTGTGGATATTTCCCATACTCCTAAGAAAGGCATATGCTACACAAACACTTTTAAAAGCACCCAAGTGGAATTCAATATATTGAAAGAAGCTAAAGTACTCTGGAGTGATTAACAAACATGCTTCAGCAGAATGGCACAACAGGATAGTTAAGATCTAAATCCACAGAGATAGTGAGACAACTAAAATCGCTCCAATTTCTTCTGCAATTGATCAGAAAAGCCCACTTGCCCCTGATGGTGTTCAGACAAGTGTAAAAGTGGTTCTAGATCACTGCCAAGTAACTACAAACCTCCCCATCTTCTAATGCAAATCCTCACTTTCTGAGGATTTAAGGGTTTCTGTACAGAGACAGTGAGGATATATGTGGCCACAAAGCTGAACAATATCCCTTCTCTGACTCTTGCCTAATGTTTCTTCTTCACAGGCAGAAGAGCACTGGAAGCCATCCACCCAGAATGCTGGTCTCTGGCAAAATAGGGGTCAGAAGAAAAATAGATTAGAAAAACCTGTCTGAAATGGCAAAAATACCAGGGGAAAATCGATGTGACTTCTTAGTTTTCCAAAATTAGCCTGTTTGACTTATCCTTCATCCCAGAGGACAAATACAAAACTGCTCAAGGACAAAGAAATGTCTTTCTCCTCTAGCTCAATAGAATTTTTTGAGACTCTGCCTATGCAATCCAAGCCATCATCTCCCCACTGAGACAATACAGCTCTAGTGAAAGGTAAATGGTCACCATTCATCTTAGCAAAACAGATCACAGCAAAATTATTTTCTTTCTTCTGGCCCTTTCCAAAGTCTCCTATTCATTCCTTGAGACATTATTGATATCAACATCCTCCACCAAAAAAGAAAAACAACTAAAAATCGCTCTCAAGGCTGAGAGAAATCTCCAGGAGGGATTTTACACTGAACTACTATTTGAACATCTTTAAAACACACTTTCCCTCCCTTAAGTATATTTCTAGCCTTCTATATTGGCTAGAAATACACTTAGCAGAGGTACATGCACACACACATTCCTGCTAGCCATGGCACACATCTTCAGGACTAGTGGACCTGATGATGAAAGACACTTTGCTTCCACAGGCTGGAGAAAGCTCTCAGCTGTAAGTCCACATAGATGAGCCATTCCCACTGATGCCTGCTTCCCTTCTCTCTTTAAAAACAAACACTTGTACACTATCTGCCATGTTAGTGCCCACACACAGGTTCCCCTGAGTATCTGAACATTTATACCACAACCCAGCTCTTCCTCAGATGAGGTACTCCCAACCACTCAATATGCTGAGGACCCCATCCCAAAACAGTCACTAGTGGCAGGCAGCAACATGCCATGAAAACTCACATATTATCATCTACAATCAGTGAGTATCAGTGCTACTTCAGGCAGTTGGCATCAGCAGTGCCTTCCTCATCAAGTGCCTTGCAGTGAGTAAGCAGCTCTGGGGCAGATCTGTAATCTCTGCAGATGCTGTTTGCCTGTCTTCATCATGTCTGCACAAATGAACATATGGCCTTCTAGCACAAGGCCAGCTTACACAGTCATTAATTAGTTATAATTTCAGCCTGTTCGATGTATCTGATACAAAAATCTGTCCTCTGGCAGGAATGCCCTTTTGGTATAAAAACTTTGTCTCTGTCAATTAACTCATCTGATGAGGAAAAGCAAAAAATTTGCCTGTGACCATGGAAATATCTGTTTATTACAAATGCAGGTACAGCAGTGTAAACACACCTGAATGTGGCAGTGGGTTTCTTCTCACTCTCCCTAGTTCTCACTACAATTAGAAGATGGGCACTCCTCTCTCTCCCTCCAGCATGTGATACCCAAGATACTATCCAAAAGCACCATCACAGCTCAGCAAGGCATTACAATGCCAGTAAATTCAGTCCTCCTGCCAGGCCCAGAGAGCTAGTCACAAAACTCCTTGGAAAGTACATGGAAGCAATCATCCTATATGTAGATAGAAACACCTCATGGCTCTATGTACATAAGTAGACTTCGTGAATTGTTGCACTTCACTCATTTTTAAGTGAATAATCAAGAATTTTTAAATTTCTCTTAGTAGTTCTTGATTATACACCAGTTACAAAACAAAGTACCCAGTAATAGTGGCCCTTCAAAATATGGTAATGGCTAGAGGTGCTTTTCTGTGGAAACAGTAAGATCTTTCCTTTGGAAGCTAGCTGGTTCACTCATTTTCCCCTTGAGCCCTATAATGTTTGCACATGCTTATTTTTGGCTGAGTAAATAAATGTACTTGAAAGTGCATCTATTCCCACTTTCATGTGAACCTTGATGGCTTTCCTGAATTTTTTTTTGCTAGAGATACGTCTCTCACAGAACTAAACAGTCACAAATTATATAAAAATATAATTATTATGACAGAAAATTAATCATAACATTCCTGCTGTGTTTCATTGCAATAGGATATGTTTTAAGACTGACTTCCAGCAGATTCTCAGTACTAGCAGGAAAGTTATATTTTAAACCTATGCTATATAGACAATGCTGCACTTATGTAGTATATTCATCCTTCTTCAGTTCCTGATTTCCAATTAATTTAGAATTAACTCAGCAGTCACTTTTTAAATGCAATTCTTCACTATCAGCTTGTGAAGTTGGGAATGGCTGACAGCTATCTCTGTTGACAAGCAGTGATATCTTCCTCTCTCCAGAGGTACCTTCAAGCAGGAGCAAGACAGCACTCAGTGGTGTCTGTACAATCTAGGGTTCCTTATTGTTACCCATTTTATGCCCATAGACTGCATTACTGTTTCTATAAGCTGAGGAATTCTGAGTTTGTTTGATGTCTTTGCCATCTTTATCCCTTTCTCATAAGAAAGTTGAGAAGAGTGATGACAAGAAGCTGGTAGGGAAGAATCACTGAACATAGTCAATATTCGTGTGGAAGGCTCCAGAGAAAGATTTGGCACCTTGAGACCTCAGCCTGTCCTAATAGGCAGGAGACAAACCACTGCACCAGCCCAACACCTGGTCATACAGTGCTGTATCAGCCCACGGTGTCAAAAGACAGAGAGGGGGACAAGGCCAACTGCAGCATCAAAAGGTGACTTTCTTATTGGAATTTAACTGGAGGTAGAATGTCCACATAAAGACCCACCAAGCTAAACTGAGTCTGGTACTACTTCCAAAACCCACAGGACACATGCTTAAATGGTACTGCAGAGTCACAAAGAAAATGAAAAGATTTGGAGTGCAAGAGATTTCAGTTTCCCTTTCAACATTTCCATGGTCTACATTTTGCAGCTCAAACCATGTGAACCTGCCATGAGAGGAGTAACGCCCCCAGGAGGCTGGGCTTGAGAAGAGTGGACACTTAAATCAGCAGGAACTTAGCATCCATTTGGCTGTAAAGCACAACATTCATATCTGACACTTGTGACAGGGCACAGTCTAAACAAAAAGAAAGGCTTGGTGGACAAAGGGAAGATAAAAGCAGACAAATTTCCCATCTCTAACCTCGTTGAGTCCAGTAGAAGCTACTCTCAAGCAAAGATGTATAACAGCTTCAAACAGTCCAAACTGTCAGCAGAATGATTTAGTGATCTGCTTCTGAAAGTTATCTGAAGAGTGAAACTTAACTGCACATAAAAGCCTCCAAGACCTGGTCCCAGGCCCATGCTCCAAGACCCCCTCCACAGAGCACTGATCTGGATTTTTGTCCTGTATTTTCTTTTGTTTCCTCTGGTGCCCAAACAAATGCTCTGCTAGAACAGATTATAATGTGCATCATCCCTTCCTGTGGTGAAAAGCAAGCCCACATTTCCCTCCACTGCCAAAATCACTTAAGACATTCTGGCAATGCAGGACACATTCTTTATGTTATCTGGCAGCTAGTGTCTGACAGCTGTTCAGCAGCCTATCTGAAAAAAACCTGATGGCCTCACTCCAGTTCCTGACAGACTTATTCCAGATCACAAAGCTTCCAGATTATTATAGCCCACAAGACTTCATCCAGTGAGTCCTCCATCATCTCACTGTCTTCTACCTTTCCTACAAGGCTATGACATTTCTTCTGGAGAAAGCTAATCTGATAACTTGAAAGAATTGGCCAGATGAGGAATGTACTAAATTTATGGCTTAGTTCTTTCATAGCTGAATCATCAGCATAATAAAGAGTATTAATTATTAGTGGCATGCATTTTGTGTTCCAGCTTCCAGACATTGGAACTTGTTATGCCACTCTCTTATGAATCCAAACTCTATCCGCTGGTAGAAATATTCTCCCACACAGAGACTGACCTGTTCTTGGATCATAGCAAAACCTCACTCCCTCACAGCTTTTCTACAATCACTGTTCTCCTTGCAGCTCGTGTGAGTCAAACCCTTTCACACGGTACTGAATCTTCATCACTCCTGTAACTGGAGATCAGCTGCATCCCTTCCTCGAGTGCTCATGTTCCATTATCCATCACAAACTGTAACGGCCTCAAGCTGCAATTTATTCCTCTCTTGGATTGTGACCTATATTTGGGTTCTAGATGTAATCCTTTTTTCAACTCTATCAATACTATATCTTCATCACCTACAGCTGGTTGAATTAATTAAAAAGCAGATTATCTTTCTCCTCCATCCATGCACCGCTTCCTCCACTTCAACATCTACTTAAAGCCCATTGGATTTTTATGAAGACATTTTATGTCATGTATAATTTATTCACAACAGCATTTCTTTACTGTTTAAGTGGTGTGACCAAATTTTTCTTATGTATTTTTTTCCCTTATTGGTTAGTAAGAATGTAACAGTCACCCTTAATTGGACTGGTTGGACTATGCAGCTTGGGTACTTCATGAACAGCTCATATTAAAGGAATTACATTACCACTTCTAAAGGTGGTGGGAGAGACAAAAAAAAATCTTTTTGAACCACAGCTAACAGCCACAAAGACTTTCATCTCAGCTCTGCAGTGTGACAGTTTTAAATAGCTTCTGGAACTTTATACAGCGTAAAAGATATATCTCAACACTATTTAGAGTTTTCAGAAAAAATAATATTCTTCAGATCTATCTGCAAATGAAACACTTTGTCTTTCATGAACATTATGTAGTGCTTCCTGGGATCTGTACTTCTCCTTGTCACCAACCACCTTAGAAAATAAGCATTAAGGACACCAATATGAAAAGTGCGACCAGAAATTAAATTGTCTTACCTATCTCCTTCCAGTCTAGAACACACACCTCATTGATACAGACTTTCTTTGATGTTTATAGGTCAGAATTTCTGTGGACCTGCAACAGGATAGCACTGACACATCCATGTTAAAAACTAAAATAATATGAATTAATCAATTACTTCTGAATAGCAAGAAAAGAAACGTAGAACAGAGAATACAACCTCTTCTGGAAACCATAATGATTTTCTGCTGAAATATTTAAACATAGTTAATGCCAAAGAATTTTCCCTTTTTGATCTATTGGGTTAGGAAGTAATATATAATACATGCCTTTTTGATCATCTTGAATCTCTCCAGCAACAGGCAATCAATAGCCTTTCCAACAACCAGAGAGTAATCAAAAAGATTACAGAGGATTAAAACTGAATATCCTTGATACTTTAAATGTTTCATTTAAGTCATATGAAAATTTAACATTTAAACATGTTTTGAAGCACATACTCACTTGGAAAAAGTCCTGGAGTTTTGCTGGGAGAAGAGGTGTTAGAAAGCACTGCTATTTGTTTCTCCCAGCACACAGGGACTAGTAAGACAGGATTCTTCTACATTGGTCCTGGCAAAGGGTCTATATTAGGGAAAGTAAAGCTATGCAGTACTTTAAACCTGCCATTTCTGCTCACCAATATATTTTTACGCATACAATGAAAATAGAGGCTGGGAATACTTGTTCAGAGATAGTTACAACGTGACAGTCCTCCCAAAGTGGAGGCCAAGAAGTACCGTACACACCCACCCCATCGCTCCACGGCTGCAGGATAACATCCTGAACGAGCAGCAGCCGGCTGCACTGGACTCCTGACTCGAGCTGCTCACCAGCTATCTGCTGCTGAGGACTTCTCACTTCTACCAAGACCACCTGTAGCCCTGGTTCTATGCCTGAGGTGTTTTGGTTTTTCTGAAATTCTTTCCCTGGAAAGCTTTGTAAACAGCAGGAATGTTTTTGTAACTGTACCTATGTTATTCATTCCTTCTGACAGGAGGGACTTCTTCTTGATGCCCCTCTGGTTTGACCAATGTGACTGAAGAGGTTTGCCTTTGTTCCACCAATCAAATTGGTCTGTGTAAAATAGTATATAAGGGAGATGCATCCTTAAATAAACAGTCATTTTTTTAGCCTTCTGAATCTCAGAGTCTGTGTCGTTTTGCTGTAAAACAGCGACAACCACCCCCTCTCCATTTCTCTGCAGTTGTCAGCAATCATGCAAGAAAATACAACTGCATAATAGAACAGCAAATTCATCCAATGGCATACATATTGCATATACAAAGAAGATTAATATCATAGAATTATTTAGATTGTAGAGATTCGTGGTAGTTTCCAGTTCAAAGCCCAGGCCAAAGCAGGGTCAGTTACAGCAGACTGCTCATGGCTTTGTCCAGTTCTCCACTGAGTATCTCTAAGGATGTTCTCAGCCCCTCTGGACAATGTCTTCCAATGCTTAACCACTCTCACAGGGAAAAGAAAATATTTCTTTGGATCTCACTGGCAATTCTTGTGTTCTGGCTTGAGTACATGTTTTTTTAATCCTAATATTATCTATCTCCAAGATGAACCTGGCGTCTTCTTCAAACTCTTCCAATTACGGCATGAAAGATTATGCACAACAACAAAAATAACGCCAAACAAAAAAACCCAAAACAAACAAAGAAACAAAACAAAAACAAACAAACAAACAAACAAACAAACCACAAAAAACCCACCTTGTTTTCCTTCCCCTATTTATACCATTTCAGCCAAATCTGAAACTGATACACTCTTTAAAGCACTTTGCAATCACACATTTTTTATAGAGAAGTAGAAAACACTTTGGGAAAAAAACCACTTTAAGATGTACAGGAAGAGCCTGTTGAAGATCTTATTCTACATATTCAGTAATTTCAAAAGAAAACTGACCACTCTGTATTAAAAAGAAAAGAAAGGAAAAATTTCCTTTGTTAGTGCCAAAATCTTCAAGTCTTTAAAAAAAAAAAAAAATCAAGGAAATCACATCCTGTAGTTCTAAAAGCTGCTGCAAGAACCAACACAGTATTTTTTCTCACAGGAAGAAGAAAGTTAGTTTCCCATCAGGCGATCACAACTGAAACAATTCATCCCCATTGTCATTAAATGAAACTTTTAAAATGTACTCAAAAGCTACATTCATTGCTGTAAAGAAGAATGACCTCCCTCATAATGAACCCTGAGACTAGCAGCCAGCTTACAGAGGTTTTATAATGGCCTGTTTTGGCTTCAGAGTAACTGGTAGCTTCATTTTGCATGTTGCATAGCAGATTTGGGGGCCTGCTGAGGCATTGAAGAACCTGACTCAAAAGTCTGCACTGAGGCTGGAATATGTTTTCTTTATATTAAATATACTATAAACCTGAAATTTAGATTTCATTTTAATTTTGTATTTTGATAAGTACTAGAACTGGATTACTTAAGGCAATTTCAAATGCTATGTTTAAATAAGTGAGAAGATGTTTTAAATGAATGAGAAGAAAGCTCTTAATATACAAAATATGAGCTGGACCACAGGATGGGCAACACTCCTGAATGAAGTTTGCCTACAAAGATCCTAATCCATGTAAGAGCCAAAAGACATCCTATAAGCACCAGAAAAACATGACTTATGAAGGACAGCTGAGGAAAAGCTAGGGTGATGAACCACAGGACCAGAGGGTTAGACAGACCAGCTGCAGAATGGCCCTGACATGAGAGGTGCACCCCACCACTGCACATCACACAATTAAATGTTAAGTACAGCCTTTGCTATAGATGGGTGCACAGTTGGCAAAGTTGAGACAGTAGTTTGCTAGTCACAGATGTCTCTGGGTCACACCTTTTGGGGTCAACACCAAACCAATGATCCTATTCCAGACACCTCTTTTATCTTAATCATCAAGCAGGCTTTCCATTAGTCAAAAGACCATTAAACAAACAAAAAAAGAGTTTTGTTTGTATTCTAACACCCATTGTTTAATTTTGCAAGACTCCTGACTAGAACAATCTAATTAACCAAAGAATGAGTCAAGTGGGAGTGGGGATGGCTGGAAGTATTCACAGTGACCTCTACCGTTTCCATACCTTTTTCTCCAGCACACACACATTATTGTCAGAGGTGCAATGGTAGCACAGGAGGACATGCAGAAATTAAATTCTCTCTAGCTTGTGTCATTAACCACAAGCCAAGTCAGAAGGAAAGAGATGCAAGAAAAGCTGTATGAATTTGCTTCATCTGAAATGAAGGGTGGAATACCACAATTTCACTGCAGTCCCCATGAAGCCAAATCTGCTTTGATGAGTCTGACTCATTCTTGTCTGTACTTTCTCTACAGGCATATCCAGCAACGGGGGTTGCCACAGCCCATCAGGCATGACAGTCTCCCCTCCACTGGCCTGTATCTGCATCTGTGTTACTACTCTTTGTAGCACAGTAATAGAGATAAGCAAAACATTTGGCATTTTCTTCCCTCTGTAATTTAAATCTACTTTCTGGCTGCAGAAGCAAGTGCATGTTAAACACGTAAGCACCATAAAAGCCCTAAGACTTAGGCATGATGAACTTGAGGGAAGAATGTGATTCTGCGCTAGCATAAAGTACAGTATGCAATTACAATGACTACAAATATTTTATGTAGAAGATTTATTGGCAAACCTCCACAGGGCCTGTAATCCCTAGCACAATTTCCTGTGCTCTTATTAGAGGAAGATAACCTTTTGGCAATTGTTTGTATAAGATGACAGTAATTGCTCATGATATAAAGAGCTTAATTAGTGGAAGATAAAGTATTACATTAAAGGAAGTGACAGCAAAATAGATTCTGTATCATTCTCATTTTTTTTAATAGTTGATAAAACGAAAAAAGTCTTATAATTGAAAAGAGCACAAGAAAATACTTAACAAAACAGAGGATGGGGATTGCAAAAACACTTTCCAGACAGCTGCAGATAGCTGGACAGCACATTTGACTTTCCATTGGGTTGTTCATGGGTTTCTTATTGGAAATGGAAGCAATTGTGATATACAGAGACTTCTAATGAAATGTTGCAATGGAGTCCTTTGTTACCGTGTGACTGGGACACTGCATGACCACGTGCTTTGCTTTACTCACAAAAGAAGCCAGAGGAATTTTAATCAAACACAATCACAACACAGAATACAGTGTGACCAAAAGTAATCTATGAAATCTTGTCTTAGACAAACAGCCTCCTAAAAATGTATCGGTTTCTAGCCTTGGTCAAAAGAAACCCCAGGTCCTAAAACATGAGATAAACTGAGAGGCACAGAAATATGAGGATTATGAAGCATGAAGGCAAGGATAGGCAACAACAGCTCCATGCCTGTAGGTGCTCCGAGTTGCCACAGCAACAGAGATAGCGTGGAGGAGGCAGGAAGCAGCAAGGAGATAACTAGGACTGCACTGCACCCCCCCATCCTGCAGCTCATACACACCACTAAGTGTTGGCAGCTCCAAGACATCTAAATTGCAGAGGGAAGACCACCAGGAAATATGTAGACAGACCCCAAAAATATCCACCCACTATTAAGTGGACTTTGCACTGGTTTGAGTTCTGCAAGTACCAGCTCCTGGACTGATTTCTAGACACTTCTACCCACCAAAAGAAAAACACAGGTGTAAGAAACAGGGCAGTGAACAGCACACCTCAGCCAGCAGTTAAGTGTTGATCCCAGCTCTGCCTCAGGTTGAGCTTTTCCTACGAAACCAGACCAGTTTGCACATAGGTACTGTCAGAAGAACCCTCACCATGGAGGAGAAGCTTCACCAGAGCCACATCCCAAGCTCTCCCTCAACAACAAAGACCAAGCCGGATGCTTTAAGCACAAGCATCTTCCAGGCAGCCAGAGACAGAGCATTAAGTCACAGCTTGCCACGTTCTGGCCTGACCCTTAATTACATGTCAACAGCTCACACTAATGAAACACTAAGAGCTTAATTCCTTTTCTGCTACTTGTAACTGCTGCTCCAGGGTAGAAAAACAGAGTCAAGCCAATCCCTGTTAGGAAGCAGAAAAACTATGTTTAAACAAAAACATGCAACCACGTTGTTCATTCAGCTGTGGGGAAAAATTTAAGAAGAAAAGCTCTCTTCAGAGCAAGAAGGAAAGTGAGGAACAGCAAAAGGCTAACTCATCCCCAAACAGGAGATGACATGTGTAAGAGCTCCCCACAGCTGACGACTACCTGCACAGCTGGCAAAGAAAGTGCAACTGGGAAACATGGGAAAGTAACAAACTTCAGAGAAGTGGTGTCATAAGGATGCAGCTGAGCTCTGTTTTTCATGATTTAGAGTCTGAATTGGCAAGGTGCAAAAGTGCAAGAACAGAACTTGGACACTTAGGTCAGGCATGTGCATACACTTCAGAAGTGTAGTTTATGCAGTAGTTTATGCAACACTTAATCACAAATAGCAATACCACCACATTCATTGCAACACTTGTCTGGTTGACCAGACATACCACATACCACCTGGGTATGACTAGGGGTAGAAGATGCAGACAAAGGTCCCTTCCTGGGTCCCACTAAGGAGAGTGGTGAGCCAGGTGGCTGCCCTGAAGTGCCATCCCCCATAGGTAAGCAGGAGGGTGTCACCACAAGTCCTGTGAGCCAGGAGCATAGACCAGCAGCTGAGCAGAGCCTAACAAACATCCGGGTGTGGGATGTGGCCCGTGTGCAAGGTCCACATCTGGCTCTGCCCAGAGGGAATCAGTATTTCATGAAGCATTGTCTCCAGATGTAAAACTAGTTTCTAAAGCCAAAAAGAACCCGGAAATGTATCTCTCAGCTTGGCCTGGCCTCAGAGCCTAATGGGAGACACTCATGGCAAACCTGGGCTCGTGCCAGCAGCAATTTCAATGTGGAGCTTTTTTCCTCCTTTACACAGCAACAGGCTTGAGGTTTACATTCATGATCCTAAGCACGCACAGACACAAAAAAGGAAGGAGGAAACCAACCTAGTTAAGGAAGGTGGTAGAAAGAACTGGAATCCCATCCCTCCTCTTGTATGGAGTCACCAGGTCTCGGAGATAACAAACTGGTAATCTAAGGCAACACACAAGCCTTGAGACAACACTTGTATTGAGCACATTCACAGATATAATGCTGTCAAAGGGTCAAACCCAAGCCCTGATGAAGCCCAGGTGAGTCCTGTAAGGCTACTAAAAACTCACTTTGCAAACCTGTGAAAAACTTCAAGCTCTAGCAAGATTTTGATCTACAACAAACAAAATAAATCCTCTTCATCTCTGTGTGTCAGTATGGGCAGCCAGTCATATAAAGCACAATACTGTGTACATGGACAGCTAATTTTCATTCAGGTGCTTCCCTCCAACTAAATACATTCTTTTGTTCATTGGAAACCATCCAGAAAACAAGTCATAGATAAGCACTGTTACCAGAAGTTACAAGAACAAGTTACTTCTGAAATACAGGATAAATATTTGAAGGCTGGTTATAGTACACTTCGTGTGTGTACACGTATAGTGTATATGTACACTATATAGAGAAATCATTTTTTCAGGGACTAACCAGACGTTGTAAATAATACCTATGCACCACTGAGCTGTACTGAGCACTTTCCAATCCCCCAGTTCTCCTCTCCTCCAGCCAAGAATCTGTTCAGAGCAATTCACTGACAGGGATCCCAGTCAAAAAAGCTCTCTCCTCTTGGTAGCGGATCCTTAAGCACTACCCTTGAATCACACTCTCTACAAGGCTTTGCCAGCCCAGAGGCAAACCAGGCAGCACAGGCCAGTGACATCCTCAGTCTGCATGTGACATCAGCTGGGTAACATATGGCTCCAGTGTGGAAAGCCAGTGGTGCAGGAATTATTTGCACCATCTCCTGTGCAACTGAAGATTTTGCAAGTTGGGCTCCTGTGAATGCACTCCCCTGGCAGGAACTTTGAAACAAAGCTACAGGAGGTCGCAGAGATGGTTTCACAAGTCCCGCTTGCCTGATTGGAAACACAAGGCTATTTTTCTTAGCAACTGACATCTCAAGAGACTCGCTGCTTTCTGAAATACAAAGCATGTGTGCAGGGAAATTTGAGGTGTCTCATATGACCTTCGTCTCTTTCATAATCATTCCAGGGGAAAAAAAATGCATCAGCCCATGGCACATGAGGTGTCCTCTTTCTGATTAAGATGAGATGTCTGTTTTGCTTTCTTTTAACAAATGAAAAGCATTATCCTTCCAAGCAATTGGGAAAAAAAACAATTTTCTCAGTGTCCTTATCTCTTGTGTCTTTAGTCTCTACAGTGGTAAAGCAATGGCAGGTAATCATGGAAGTATTAAACCCATTGCTATCCCCAACCCAAAACAGTTGACTGAGCTCAGCTCTCCTCCTCAGAAACTTTAAACCAGCAGTTTAAGTTAACATGAATAATCATAATTTATACTGTGCTATTTGTCACAAGTGCTACCACATTTCTTTTTGAAACATTGCCTTGTAAACTGCAAGTGGCTGAATGAAGTATTTTACATGCACAACTCCCAGTCTTAGATTAACACTTAATGGCCATACTCCTCCACTGTTCATATATTGTGTGTGAGGGAATGCCTGTCATAACATGGTCCACACTTCAGGCAAAGCATAAATAAAATAGCAGTAAATTTAAATGATGTTCTAACTGTGCCATTTAAGATGGGTTGTTTATGAGTCTTCACTGAAGAAATAGGCCACGGTTTTAAATACTGAAAAAAACAGAGAGATCCGCTTAAGGAACATATTTGCCTTATTTTAAGGTCAGCATTTAAATATCTGCATCTGGTAAACATTTTAGTTCCATGGTGCAGCATACAAAACACTAAAGACAGATCCAGTTGCTATATTTAATTCACTTTAAAATATGGCCCTATTTTGACACAATAATATGTAGTTACATTTGTTAAGAAAATCATTAGCAACACTATTTCTATGGCTTTAAAGCAATAGTTGAAGCTCTTCAAAGCAGGTAAAACATGTAATACACTGAGCTGTTTATCTTTGCATATTATTATTAAAGTAATCTATAATATTACATAAAAATAATAAAATTAATCTATAATATTTTTCGGTAGCTACCATACAACTTAACCACCATTCACCCTTAGTTTAATCCTGTAGAGGACAAAACTCTTGAACTCCTTGATACCTGAGCCAAACTTTTTACTTATGCCACCATCATCTATTGCCTTCATCACTACAATATTCCACTCTTCTGGACATGACAGAGAGTACAGCTGCAGTCTTGCAAGTCTTTTGACTCACTCCAGAGGAGGCTGGGACTCCCACAGACAGTGGGTAAGTGATACCTCCACCTCAGGTACTCTCAGAATCACTTCAGAAGACCAAACCACCCGGGAAGCAGATGAGTGGCAGGAATGTGCACTAGCAGGGACTGAAGTTAGGCTGCTGGGAGACCACTGAGTGTTATTCACACTTGCTCTTGTCCCTGCTGTTCCTTGCCAGGCTCCCCCAAGGCAGCTGATGCTGCACTAACTGCACACTGAGCTGGCACCAGCACAGGGTGCTGGGTTGAGAGCTGCACCTGCTCAGAGGCAAACAGGAGTGTGAGAGGCCTTTGCCTCACATGAGTGAGGTCTGCATGCACACGCCTGGGGGACTGAAACACTTTGGCATCCCTGTGCTGGACATCTGCTCGTTAAAACCATAAGGAAGACATGGCACTGTTCAGCCATTTGTTCCTCAAGTTAGGAGAGGAGGAGGTGAGCTATCTTCACTTTTCTTACATTAACTTAGCACTTCTATAATGCAGCAAGTCAATACAGGACACAGAACATTACCATGTGCAAACGTGGCTCACACTGTTGAGTAATACTGCTATTTTAAACCCTCTGCTGCTAAGCAACACTGACAGTATGGTTAGAACATTTTGGAAATACCGAATGCCTCAATTCTTCCCCCCCACACACGTGTAAAAAAGCTGCTCCCGCACTGCACATATATCAAGAAGCTATTCAAAGATGGGGGCTTCAGTTTTTGTCAGGTTAATTCTCCTCAGCATTGCAAGGACACTGGTCATATTTGTCCAGAAGCAGCCCCTTAAGAGATAAACAATTGTGGCCTCTTGGTTTGTATTTAAGCACCCCAAAGGCAGCATACCTGGAAAGCTCAGCCATCAGCTTCTTGTACTGGATACTTGGAGCTAACAAGGAAATGGAAAAAAAAATTACCAATTCTCTTAATTCAAGAACAGTGTCCAAGGCTGGGATCCTTTCCAAATATCATACTTACCTGAACTGTCTGAAACAGGGCAGTTTATCTCCCCTCCTGTAAGAACTAAAAGGGTATTTGTGACAAGCACTACAATCCAAAGAGTAATTGCTGACAGCTAACATGAAAAATTTCCAATGCTTGCAGAGCAACAAGGACAGAAGAGAGCCTGGGGAAAGAACAACATCTAATGTTTTAGGAGGAAAACCTGGTGAAAGACTTAGGTGAGAATGCATTTACTACACTGAGGAACACTTATTTTAAACCTTTCTATTTATTTACATGTCAGTAGGAGAAGGGGTGAAACTGAGCTTGGAAGACTCTCACCCAGGGGCTGCCAACATTTAGTCCCTTTAAACTGATCGCACTTTGTGGAGGAATTTTGCATTTTCCTGTACCAAACAAGCACTGCAAAATGGCCCATTAATTGGGTTTCCTCTTGGAAACCCAATAGGTTTCACAAGGTTTAACTGTGTTTTCTCAGGTAGAAGTGTACCTCTGAGATACAGGGCAGGGTTGACTGGTTGAGAAATGTTGCCCCATTCTGATAGAATATACTTCAAACTTTTCATAAGCTTACTCCTCTCATTGTTATTCTAATTTATTCCAGAGTACTTCATTTTGCCACAGACATTAGCAAGGTTACAAATACTCATGTCTCTTCAGCTATTAATTCTATGGCATTTTTCACTTCATTGTATATTTACCCCATCTATTAACCTACATGGATGATTTCATAGCTAATCATTTCTACTAACACCCTTTTAGACACTTGTGACTTCAACCCTGAAGATGTAGGTGGTTGGAAAGACTTGCTTGTCTTCCTCCTCCCTCCTGTGATCTAAAATTAAAATGACGTGACCAGGACAACATATCTCATATCCCATACTTCTCTGACAGACAGCACAGGTCTAGACCCAATTTCCACACAAAAAAGTGAATCACTGAAGAACAGCAAGGCAAAGCATCTCTTAAGTAAGTACATTACAACCTCCTGGGGAGAGAGCAAGCAAAGACAGATGTAGAATACATATTTGGATATCAAATAGGTACCATTAAGTAAGATGCTTTGAAGAAAAATAAATTGTTTATCTTCCAGTTGACTGTTTTTTTACTGGAACAGACCCTAAGTCTGTCAGATGAGAACTGCAGTACTGTGCAATTATACAGAAATTAAGAGAAGTGATCTTACAGAAAAAGCATTTAGAATAGTCTCTTTAGACCATTCTCTGCTTATTCCCAAATAAGATCCAGCACTTTCTGCAATCAAGAGGAGCTGGTAGTGCTAATTCCATCATGTATGTCTCTGATCTGCAAGACAACTGTCTCAATGATCAAATGCTGTAGAAGAAAACATTGTTCAAGCACAGCAGCCTTCAACCTGCAGTATTTAGCCCTCTGCAGCTATTGAAAGCCAATTATTTTTTCTCATTTCATCATGACAAACTGCAAAACAAGAGACTACAGCATGACTAATGAATCCCTCAATTCCCATCTGCCAACACAAGTCAGTCAGTGTTTCACCTGCTCGCCTCCAACCCTTCATGCTCTGGAGCATCTCTTGAACCTTGCACCTGATCTGCCTGAAAACAGGAAGGCAGCACACACCACACAGCCAAATCTTCCTGGCTGGGCACTGGTCACTCTCCCTTGCTTACACTGGTGGACAAAAGGGTATTTCTGATAGCTTTCTCTTCTCTTGTTCCATGTCAAGTAAGTAATTTCATTGGCTGTAAATCACAAAGACCTCAAAGAGTTCATCTTCATTTCCATGTCCAATATCAAGGTCTACCTTCAGGATGGCTAGGTATGAGAAAGGCACAGATCATTAGCTAGTATGTAATTTAATGATTTGCTTGCAATTTTTCTGTTTTCATTAGAAATCTCTTTTTTTACATTAAAATCCTCAATGTCAAAAAAAAAAAAAAAAGCAAGCAGCTTCTTTCTGAAGCATTTCTTGCCAAATTTAAGGATGAAAAATGGAGCAAATAATTTAGATATACTTAAAACAATGTACCCTCAAGGTCCAAACTACTGAAAGGGGAAGACAGAGTGCGAATGATGCAGCTCGTTCTCCTCTGCCTATATCAGTTGTCACTCAAGGACCTGATTTGTGAGCCCAGTAAGTCAAAATGATCCTCAATTCCTCTGATCTCTCTCCCTTTTCCTCAGTTTGTTAGCAGTGGGTCCCATCAAATCTGAAATCAAAAACTGCTGCAGTTTCACTGACAGGTAGAACCCAGAGTACAAATACTGAATAACAGCAGGATGAAAATCGGCTGAAGGTACTAAGAAGAGGAATCCACAGTCATTTTGATGCAAGTTTGCTCCACCTGGTGAAATGCAAAAATGCAACTGATCTGCTGTGTGAGGGCATTCTTGTTCTGCTGAGAAGCAGCCATATGCTGTCAGCTGTCAGGATCAGCAAAGGTATTACTGCATTAGCACCTACAGGGCTCAATTACAGAGAAGGCTCCTGCCGCGCCAGGCGAAGAAAGCAGACTGCTGTCATCCTAGACTGAATCCTCTGTGGCGCAGAGAAGGGGAGCTCAACAAAAGAAAAAAAATAAAACCAAACCAAACAGATGGAAGGGAATATCCCTTGACTAAAAGGACAAAGCAATAGTGAAGCCACGGGACATTTTATCAAAACCTGAGACTTCAGATGTTTGAGATCATGGCCTGATAGGGAAAGGGGCATTTAGCTAAATATCACCTTTCCAGACACGTGGCACCATTATGAAGAACCAGAAAGTCTGTGCAAAATAAAATGCACAATGAAAGTCAAGAGAATTGTCTGAGTAGCAATCCAACTCATGTCAGACTAGCGTGCTCCACAGAATATTCTAAGTTAGAAGGGACCCACATGGATCACTGCAGTCCAGCTCTTAGCCCTGCACAAGACAGCCCCAAGAATCACACCATGAGATTGTGATGCCTGAGAGCATTGTCCAAGAGATTCATGTGCTCTGTCAGGCTTGGTGCTGTGACCACTTCTTGGGGGAGCCCATTGCAGTGCTCAGCCACTCTCTGAATGAAAAATATTTTTCTAATATCTAACCTAACCTCCCCTGACACAGCTTCGTGCCATTCCATTGGGTCCCATCACTGGTCACCAGAGAGAAGAGATTGGTGCCTGCCCCTCTGCTTCCCCTTGTGAGGAAGATGTAGATTTCCCTAAATTTCCTCTTCTCCAGGCTGATCAGACAAGGTGACCTTACCCATCCCTCATACAGCTTTTCCTCCAGACCCTTCACTATGCATAAAAATGGTTCTCATGCATAAAAAACATGCATTGTTCACATACATAAAGAAGGAGAAATTTAATAGACTTTAGTGCTTTTGGGAACATACTTAGTAACAATCCAGCAGCAAGTAAGCTAAGAGCAGGCAAAAGTTGGCATTGCACCACCATAAATCCCTCTAGTTCATGCACAGGATACCGGTTAGGAAAGGGATTGTTTTTTCCATTCATCACTTCTTGTTCACAATGATGCAAAGCACTTGTTGGTGAGAAATTGGTGCTAATAATGCCAAGGTAGTGGATTTGATCCCTGTTGGGCTATTCAGTTAAGGGCTGGACTCGATGATCCTTGTGGGTCTCTTCCAACTCAGAATATTCTGTGATTCTGTGAAATAACTAGTGGCTGCCCAATGCTGGCATAGAAAAAGTCAATGGGAACACACTAGTCATACTGTCATGAAGGTACAAAGGACAAGGGAAAGACAATGGCAGTCATTCATTTTCTAAAATGACGTGTTGCTGCAAGACTTTTGGGCAGTGCTTCCCTTAACAGAATGCAGCAAATGTGATTGAATACCCATCCCCCGCCTCTTTCACTTGATTTTTCCGAACAGAACAAACAACAAATGTTAGGCAGCATCACCCATCCTCCAAAAACTCTTCCAAAAGCACCTGGTTACAGAGAACAATGCCTGGACTCTCAATTTCTGATGCATTGTAACCAAATCACAGAAAAAGAAAATATTCCTCCTATGAAACTGGGAACGATTTGTTTCTATAGCAGCAAAGACAGTGATGAGCAACTCGGGCAAACAGCTTGAGAATTATTAGGAGCACAACGTGGCCCAGATGATTTACATACAACATAAATAGTGCAGAAGGTGACAAGAACAAGCAATAGGCTTTGAAGTATGAGAATTAGAGAGCCAATCATCAGATCTAGACTTGTTTCTTTCCCTTTCATCCCTGCACAGAGTCAGGAGAAAACTGTCAGCGCAGATGGATAAACAGCACTGGAGGAGATAGGATGGCACCTCTGAGTCATAATGCTGTAATCCCAAAGCACCCTTGCAACAGCCAACATCTGCATGAGAACAGCAGCAATTTTAACAATTGTCAAAGTCAGGTGTAACCCTTGTTTAGTCTGCCACACTGTCAACTGTTACCCGAAACAGTCTGACAGACATTGTACTGATCTGCTTGTGGAAGCTGCACATCAAAAACAACATCCATTCAAAGCTCCTTTTCACCAGTGAAATGAGTGTTATCCATCCTCAGCTTTGAGGGACTGACACTTAAGTTCAACATGACACAAACCCATGAGGTGAACCCAAGTCAGGCTCCCATTCGTCCTTAGCACAGAGTTTCACACCCTCTCTACCCCAGTTTGCTCATAAATGCCTGAAGTTATTAGGGGATCCCACTTTAATATTGTTGTGTCTTGGCTCTTTAAAACCTTGAACTAGAATTTCGGTTCCAAACTAACTGAACCAAACACATTGACTGTCAACCAGATGCAACAGTTTCTGAAATAGGACATTTGTAAAAAAAACAGAATTCCACAACATTTAAAGCAAAAGAAGTTACGTATCAGCTAAACACTGCTACACTGTGATAGATTAAACTCCCTGTAAAGTTTTTCTACATGAATTCACTTCATTTTGTTTATCATTAATGCTGAAAATTGCTAACAGGCACATTTTGAGAGCAATATTGCTAAAGCCATTATGATACTGCAACCTTGAAGGCACATTGAAGACTGAGTAGCATTGCAGCTATGCCAGGGCTAATACACTTAAGAAAATCAAGATGAAATTCCTTACTTGACATTTCTGAGAACAAGGTGACAAAGTTTTAACAAACCTGCCACTGAAGGTACTCTGGGTAAGACAACTCAAAGTTTTCATGGAGATTATATCCAGCCTACAGTACAGATTGTTTCCACACAGCCTGATGCAAACACCTAACTGAAAAAATTAGGTAGAGCAACTGGGAGGACAAGGTTATTTTCTTTTATGTGGAGCAACAAAACGTTCTGCTGTCCCCTTCAAGTTTCTCAAAGCCACAGTACACAGCAAGAAACCTCCTCTTTAACTAATGAGCATTGGGGCTGAGACAAGCTTTGAAAGAAGCAAGACCTGGTGTCTTCCTCTTTGGGGAATTATCTTTTGCAACCATCAACTAATCTTGAAATAATGGCATGGGAAAATAAGCACTATGAGAGTCCATCCATCCCCTAGGAAATAAACATGTCCATATGTATACACAGAAAAAATATCTATAGCATGATGTTTGTGGGAACACGGGAAGAGGAATTTCATGTTGCTTAAAAGCATAAGTAATGATGCCCAGCTGTGTCAGAGTAATAACCTGGTATTCTGACTCAGTGACAAAAGCAGATGTTAGAAAGTGAATCTGGCCATTTTTTGCATCTCTTTCCCCTTATACTCCCTGAGGGTTTGGAACTGGTATATTAAAGCTGTTAGTGGGTACTTGCAACATATATCACTGAAGTTTTCCCTGAAATCCTGAATCCTTTCCTATCTGTAAATTACAGCCTTTCAAATTAACCCTCACCATGACAGCTCTAACAGAGCTTGAACAGCCACGCACAAGTTTCAGTGACACAAAAAAAGCCCCAAAACAAGACACAGGCAAGTATCTGCAATTCATTCATATCGATAATGGATTTTTCTTTTGTTATCTCTGTATTTCAAAGGGAGAAGAGTCCTTTTAGTTAATTCAACTCCTGTTTGCTCATTTGGAAGAGCTTTAGGTTGAATTCTATTAAAAATTACTGAAGCTAAGCCAACGTGCACTGGGGATCTTGGCAGAAGAACGCAGGCACATCTCTTTTCCTTTCTAAATGGCATGAAGGTCCTTTCCAGGAAGGAATATTTTTACATTTCATTGCTCTATTTCAACCCTCCATTTCTGTACTTGTTCTTCCTGAGTTCACACTGTTAGGCCATGTTTCATTGCTTCCACAGTCCTACAGCACTGTAAGGGACCAAGAGGCCACCACCAGGGTATCGCAGCCAAGCTCAGCCACCTGAGTTTGCTGAAGCAGCTGCCACCACCATGCTCAGCCACAGCAAATTCTCCTTCTCTAGGACATATTCATGTAAAGTAAGGCTGTTGATTTCCATGCAAAGATTCCATATACTGAAGTGAAGTTCCCATCCTTGTGTTCCCTGGAGAAGGCTGCCCACACAGCATGAAAGCTGTTTAAAAGCTTATCCCTGTGCCAGTTTGGTTTGTTGTCTAGCCAGGAAATGCTTCTGCCTCCCCCTGCTCAAAGGACATCAGTGTTATTCAAGTGCAGCAAGAGCAGCCATTATTCCAGCTGAAAGGAAAAAAACATCACCCTTTGAGGATACAAACTGCAGGAAAGCTTTGGGGCAAGAAGAAAAGACCTGGGGAAAAAAACTCCCAAGTGTCTAAAGAGTATGGTTACTCTTTGATCCACAGAGAAACATCTTGCTAAGGACTGGATCCTGTTTAAAGGGCTGCATAAGTAAGCTGAGACCTTTTTCAAGCTCAATATGGAAGCACTGCAGTTATTACAGTGCCAGCAGACCATGGTAAGCAAGCAGCATGTGACACTGACTTCACAGAAACCTCTTCTGGTGGCAAATGTTAGCTCAGTCTTGATGTACCCGGCAAGCCCAGGGAGGCAGGGTCTTAACACATTTAAATCTCAAACACTTAAACACAAGCTGAGAAAGCACTGCCTGCTGACGTAGGAACGTGATAAGGGTACCCTCACACCCACTGGCAATGCCCTCCTGCCAAGCATGCCTAAACAGACTCAGGCTAAAAGCTAAGGACAGAAGCAGCCAGAGGGAGTTTAAGGATCACTTGAACTTGTACGGGAAAGCTCCCTGCTCGTTCTTAGGCCCTTGTGGTAGAAATGGGTGAGATTAAATTGCAGCACATCAGTCAAGAGGCCAGCAGTCCCTTCAGGGGCTCTTGACAGCCAGCACTGCCAGAGCACGGCAGTGTGGCAGAGCTCCCTCCTGCCACCCCACACGGTTCGATGGAGAGACACTCCTCAGCTACAAGGCTAAAGTTAGCTGGTAACATGGAAACCTGTTCTCACTACCCACATCCCCAGATGTCAGGTTAATTTAAATACATTTAACCATACTCAAAATCTATGTGCTGCCAGGAAAACAAGCACACTAATTTGTGCCTGTGAGAAATTCAACTGACAAATCCAGAAGCAACACAAAAGTGATAAACACGTTAGATAGTGGAAATAATCATGCATTTAGCCTTGGCTGTAATTTGTCAATACATGGCTTTTAGCAAGCAAAATGCATTTGCACAGAGACCTAGAAAATGAAGCACTGCCAAAGAGATCAGCTGCTAGAAGCAACACTGCCATCTCATGATTTTATTTCAAGTCTCATGATATTCAGTGCTTTTAACAGGGCTTCTGCTTTTCTACTGTTGCACATGAGCTATAAGTTGCTTAAAACAAAATACAAACCCAAATTTTCTTGCCTGGATTTTTTTCTGATAAAAAGCCTGAATATATAACCTTTAACAATTGACCAACAAGAAAAATTTATAAACTCAAAGCACAACATTCAAAACCAAACCATGTGCTTTTGGCTCATGACTTTCCAACAGCCTGACTTTCTGCACCAGACTGCCATCCTCATGAGCTAGATAAGCATAGCAGCTCAGTTCACAGACAAATTTGAGAAGCTCTGACCCCCTGCTCTAACAGCTCGAGAGTCAACTTTTGGGCATCCAAAGGGAAAAAAACCCAAAAAAATATAGAAGCCTACACCTTCCTTGGACTACAACTGCCAGGAGGGACCAGAACATCCCAAAGCTTGGAAACTTTTCTAGTTCCTAGAAAAAAAGTAAAACACCTGATAGACCACCCATAGGTCCCCTCTCCCCCACTGACAATTCACTGGCAAAATGTTACAAACAGGTCCTAGTGTAATGTTCACAAGCATGTGAAGAGTTATTTAAACCTGAAGCAAGAAGGCCTTTTGCTGCTCACAGCAATGCCTTGCTCTTCAGCTGAAAAGGACAGAGACACAACCTAGACACCACCTCCTCTCAGTGATATTTCTTATCCCAGCTCCAAGTTCTCCCACCATGCCTCCATTGGTGTGCAAACCCACTGACATGCTTTCTCTGGCCTAGCAGGAGCAGGGAACAGCCCTGTTCTCACATCAATTCAAAGCATCCTCTCACTGATACATGCTCAAGGCCTCTCTTGATTTTATTTTTATTTCATCCACGACAATTGGAAGGCTTCTAAGTAGCTTTAATGACCTGTGGGATTGAATTATTCTGGAATGGCAGGAACGGGTTAAGCCTGAGTGCAGATACTCCTGATCCAAAGCAAGTAAGGCTCACTGAGGAGCACACAGGGCAGAGCACCCCAGCTGCCTGACCCCAGCTGGCTTGCAGCTGCAACCCAGCACCAAAGCTGGCAGGAGCTGCTTCAAGGCTCAAGACGAGTTTCTCCCAGCCCACATCTGCTCTTGGAGGCAACAAACCCATAATGGTCAGCAGAAGAACACTCAGCTTTGAGAGCTGCACTCTTGGTGGTAGATCTTGACTCAAAGGGGCACAACAGGGATGCACCAGAAGAGTTTTTTTCATCTTCCTTCTCCAGAACTTCACTAAACAAGGAGAGATTTTCCGGACTATTATGTTTTCAAAGCAGCAAACCAGAACAGCTGGGCTTGTGACTTTTTTGCCTTGCAGAGGAACACCAGTAGAGGCCACCACAAACCCAACTGAGCAGGCTTTCAGTCACAGGCAGGTGAGTGGGTTCACCCACACCAAGGAACTGGAGATAGGATCAGGGTTTCAGTTATGTCTTGACCAGTGTTTGAACAAGGCATCAAAGCCACCTTCATCACTGGCAGCCTTCAGAATCTCTTCATGTATTATTCAGTTTTGTTTTAACTCCTCTCTTCAGATTGAAGAACATTATACTCAGAAGAGCACAAGTGAAAAAATAGTAAATAATATGACAATATTTCCTGGGCATCATGTAAAGTGCAGTGGCATTCAGCAAACAGAAATCCTACTGAATTTTCATTAAGAGGTTGAGCCTCCCTACATCCTCTTGCAGTTCACAATAAAGCCTCATCTACTGATGTCAAATCCCATTTCTGACAGCAGAAACTAATAGAGGCCAGCTGTTTTTTCCCCTGTTTTCTCCCAAGTTAAATCATCACCTCAAACTCCTATATACAAAGGACCCATCCTTACACCCACTGCCTCCTTTGGACAACTACTAGCTGATGAAAGTATGCAGAAAACATGCAAGAGGCCACATCTGTACCCCCAAACAAGATTCTTTCAATTGTAGAGTTATAATTTGTCACTGGACTAACAAATGCAGCTCAAGCCAAGACTTATTTCAGAGCTTATACACACCAACGTAAACTCCACTCTGAATTGGATTAAGCTTTTGCTTAATCTGAAAGAAGCTTTATTAAAAAGCCATTTTTTATTTCCTGAGCAGGAATATTTTCAGGCAACAACATCCAGAACTTCTGTAGGCAGTCTGCACTGTCCACCTCATTAATATACTTCTTAAAGAAACCATAAAACCACAAATCCTCAAGCCAGGCTGTCTGGCACTGTTTCTGGATCTTGGATGGGGGGATCCTTACCAGAACCAGCAGGCCCTTTTGAGCCCAAGCAGCAGAAAGACCTCTCTTTGCCCTTTGCACTCCATAAAAATGACAACAGCAGCTTCAAGCAAGGCCAGATTAAAATCCCTCATGCTGGTTCAAGCAGAAGCATTTCAGTGCAGATGTTGTGGAGACTAACCCAGGCATGAAGAGCTGCTCAGGTCTGGGTGCACAGCTATTGCAAAGTAAGCCCAGCTTTCCAATTCACCTACAGGCAGTGCTTGGACTGGATAGGCAAGAATAAACAAGCAACTGTAAGAAACTACTGCTCCCAGCTGTTTCTAAGTCATTCTTCTCTGTTAAATTACGTGTTATTGACCCCTTATGGGTCACTAATTGATCATCACAGGTTAAGGCCATGTAAATCAAGGTGTGATCAACAGGAAGAAAGTGTACACATGCTTTTTCCCAACTGCTTATGTTACATATTGGTCACTGAATACACCTGTGAGCTCACAGATATCTTCACTTTTTAGACGCTGATAGACCTCCCTCTGTCACTAGATTGATGGTCTATAAAGAAAAGAAAGAAGCACGACAAAAGATTTTGATGTTTGAAAGGTTTCTGCGAAGAGGATCAGAGTGTAACATCCTCCCTATTCACCTGGGACACAGTGGCCTTAAAATGATGATAAAAAGAAATTTAGAATGGTTATTACAAAACTGTGAGGAGACGGTGATTGAGGGGAGAGGAATAATGGAAAAAAACAAAGACAAATGCCCACCCCAGGTGTAAGGACCAGAACAGGTCACCTAGAGCTGCCCACACTGTCAGTCCCTGGAGGTTTTCCAGAAGGAGCAACACAAATGTGTGCTGGAATTACAGAGACTGCAAGCAGCTGGGGAAGAACAAGGGAATGATAGATATCCGTGTGTTTTCTCATGGTGACATGATTACCAGATTTAATTCACCTTTTTTTGTTTTACAAGTGCTTTCACCAACAGCCATGTATCTATTAGAGAGCTGACAGGAGATTAGCACTTAAAGGAAATGCATTCACCAAAGGTGAACAGCAATCTAATACATTTTCAAAGGTCTGAAGATAGGAGGAGAAGCTCTTAGCCTCAACAATTCACTCCTGCCCCATCTTATGTCTTGAACTACCACCTTGACAACACCTCCCACCTTTCAAAGCAAAGCAAAGCCCCATTCCAAAGGATTTGACAAGGTTTTATGAAGAGTAATATTACAATTTCCTTTTTGATACAGAGTCAGAGGCTTTCTCCACCAATTTCAGCTACCCGGATATATTTTGCTGGATGGTACATGACAGAAAAGGGTAATTCCTTTGGTATTTTGTTGTTCAGCCATAAAGAACAGTATTTTGAAAGCATAACAATTATTTCTCATCAGGTCAGTAAAATAAGGTCTGTCATGCTGAGGTTTTTATTGACTCAAGAATAGTACAACTCAGCTCTTTTTTTTCCTGTTTTATGCTCATATATGCTAATCCTTTAAAATGAAATTTTGTAGAAGTTACTTTACTTTGTTTAACTATAAAGTTAAAGAAACGGCACCGTAATGCTCTGGATAATGCATAACAGCTTTTATCCACAGATTTTTTGGCATCTCTGTCCTTAAAGTTGTCACAGAAAGCAATATAACATATAAAAATAAGACCAGTAATTTCTGAAAATCTTTTATAGTTCATTAGTGACCAGATCTTTCCAGTATCTCCTAAGACGTATGCAATTCTTTCCACACATTGGTATTGGCTGCACTCCACAAATGTAACTATTCAACATACATACTTGCTCTGTTTGGTCATCAGTTTCTTAAAAGCAATTTTTCCATTCAGGAAAACTCCAGTTATGAACCTATAATGCAATAACCTTAACCACACAACAGTGACAAATTTCAATGACACTTCTCTAAAACCCTACAGATATATTTTAGACACACCTTTACAAGAAGTTAAAACCCAGTCTCGGTTCAAAACACTCAGTAGCACTCCTCTGCATGTAAGAAAACACTTCAATGAGTGTCTGTGGAAAGACTTCAAAAATACGCAGATCTTTTAATACAGCAACAAGGAATAATAATTTCAAGTACTCTGTGTGTCTGTGAAATGAGTTCCATCACACAATTCATACACAGAAGCAGCTGAAGAGTTGGGCAGTTCTGTGGTGACACAGAGGATTGAGGTGCACCACAGCTCCCTGGTTTCTCCCTGTTAGGTAGCTAATGTGCCTAATGAGAGAGTGGTGGCACTGACAACTTTGATGTAGATCCTTTATGTGATTGAGCAGGGAGAGCAAACTCCCAGCTACCAATTAGCACTGTAGTAGCCATCCTGTTTATTTTTGGTTTCTTTTTCTGTTTAATTGAAACACAAGAGTCACTGATTATTCCAAGCGGCAGAAAATTTTAAAAAACCTGAGCTTAAACACAATAGTTTTTAAACTGGGGAAAATGCCTAACACTGGCTGTACTATTTATTCTGGCTTCTTAAAATAGTGACCTGATCCTTGAGCAGAGGCAGTCACAGGTAACGCAATTACTTTGACTAGCTAATGTATAGAGAAATAATTAAAATTTCATCAACCCTTTAAAAAAAATGTTTGCTATGTCAAGGTGAAAATGGAAAATTGTCTTGTGTTGACTGAGGCCATTTCCATGATCCATCTATGGTTGCCTGGTTTCAGCATTATGCAGCGATCATGTGAATGAATACTCATAAAATGGCCTGACTCATTACATAATGCTTAAACAACAAGCCCTGGGACTAAATCTTCCATTAATGAAGTATTTGAAGGTGTTGGCCATCAACAAAAAATAGTAACAGGGTCTACACCTGTATGATAAGGGGAGAGGAGACACCAAATGTGTATTAAATGAGACCTAAAACTTGATCTCATTGCAGAGTCTTCACCTCACAGCAGGACGTTGCAAAAAGTTATATATGATAAGTTATATAAGACTACAAGGTCACACAAAGCTATTAAGAGTTATAGGAACATATTCCCACTGATATTTAGCATCTATTTAGTATGCATTTAAAATTTGTCTTGCATCTTTTTCACCTAGAGCATGGTGACAAATCCCAGAATTAAGTTTCCCTGTGAAATCTGGCAGCAGTCTGAAAGACCAGTTGTCTGACAGGACCTTCTCAAGTAACTGATAATAAACCTACAGAGTCTTTTTTGTGCCAGGGATTTCTCTCCCATAGTTGTGTGTCCATATTTTCCTGGAGGGGATGCAGGAGAAATGGGGGAAGAAACAGGACCATACACAGCCCACAAAGGTGTGTTACGAACTGTGCAAATTAAGCAAGAGTCATTTGGAAGGGGCCTTGGGAGGTGAATAAGTCCAATCTCTTGCTTACAAAAGGGACAGTTTTGAAGTTAGACTAGGTTGCCAGGCCTTGACCATCTGAGCTTTGAAAAAATCCAAGATCAAAGTTTTCATAACCTGAGTGACTTCCAGCACTTAACCACTCACACTTAGGTTTTTTTCTCCTTATGTCCAATTTTTTTTTTTAATTGCAACAAATGACAACTGTCCCCTGTCCTTGTCATGTGCACATATAAGAAGTATTTACCTCCACTTTCTCACATGCATCCATTATGATTTGGGGATTAGACCAGCCTCTCAACCCCAGCCTTGCTCCTTCCCTCTGACTCCTTACTCATATGCTCTGGTTCCCTAAATATTTCACTGGATTTCTGCTGGATTTCCCTCTCTGATCTCTCAATAAAGCAGTTACAAAGAAGTGACAGATCAAGGAGCAGAAATCATTATTAATCTGCCTTGAACATTTTAGTGGTTTTCACACTGACAGAACAGAGAAGCACCAGCAAACCCTTCTCAGAGCAAGCAGTGATGGTAACAAAGTACCCCACAAGGCTGCTCTTCTCTTCCTGCAGTGAGGTTTGTCAGTGACTTCAGCCTCATTGACCTCTCACTAAGATCCACCACACTTGCTAAAAGTCTTCTGCCATAACGGAGAAAAAAATAAATCTAATTGCACTGTAAAAACAACCAAGACAGCATTTGGATAAAAAACAAACTTGCTGGACATGAAGAGGTGACTTCTTTTTATTATGAGCTGTAACAGACACCTAGCAAGTTCAACAGGAATTCACATAAAATATTCCAGCAAATCTAACATACGCATTTCATGGTAAGACAGAAGGATTGCAATACTAGATAAATACTCTGACCATGCAGAAGAGATTTTTTATATTTATATGCATGTGTATATGTGCCAGTGCACATATGTGCACTAAGCATTTTCAAAGGCTTAGAAGAGGGAAAACCCAAAGACTGTGTTCTGGCTGATTTTACAGGAGCAATAATCTCTTGCAAATAAATACAATTTAACTGTTCAAGCCCCAACTCAGCTCCATAAAACCATCTGAGTAACAGCATTCTGCCTTCCTCCCAATAAACAACACATGACCTTCCACACTGGTAAAGAATTCTTTCAGCTAAAAGAAAAAGAAATTTCTCAGGAAGTGCTTCTCTTCACATGAACCAACTTCCTATCAGGAGTCTGCAAAAAGCATGAGGCTTCAAATTGACCTACACCAAATGAAAATCATGTAGTAGTCATTTATAGTTGAAGAGTAAAATGCTTTTGAGTGATTTACTCAGTAAGTGCATTTTAATGATTTTAAGTTAGCAGTGTGCTAACTTAGCTAAATTAAGTTGGCAAAGAGAACACACAAGAATGTATAATGCTAAAGATATCATAGTCAATGCACTTACACTGTTTTGAGGCAGAGGGAAAATGTCTGTACAACAGAAATAATTTTCACACGAGTAGAAAGGTTGTCAAGAGATTACAGAGCACTGTAATATGTATCCAGAGAGATATTCAAATATGCATCTTCCACCATCTACTGTCTGATCAGCTTGGCTTATGAGGATACAAAACAAACACCTCTGTTTCCACTTCAACTATCCATCTTCCCAGTGGCACAACCAATAACCAGTTAGGTGGCTTCCTCTTTGCTGGAACTGGATGAGGTATCTTTCAAAGTCATTTTACAAAGCAGAATAAAATGGAGAGGGTTTTAAGATAAGACTACAGATAACTGCAGCAAGTTCTTCTCTGCATCCCAAGCAAAAAGGAGCAATAATGTACAGTAATTCTGGTCAGGTGACAAACAGCAAGTTATCATCACCCACACTTCCCATGGTCTCTCTGTCTAGCACTTAGCACCTGTTTTGACTGGTCCTGGAAACATCACTTTCTTGAGCATACTATCCCCAGAACTGCTAAAGCAGCAAAGTGGTAACAGCTTGCACCAGCTGGTTCTAGCAATAATGCAGATAGACATTGCTGGGGGAGGTGGGACAAAAACCATTCTCAACCAGTCAGCTGAGAACTGAAGAAGGAAGCAAAGTCCAACAACTCACTGTAAAAGACTTTGTACCTTAAAAATACAGGAAGTTTACGCCTCCATAGCACAGGTAACTGTAAGTGTTCAAATTCTTTGCTCAAATTTAATGAATAAATTATACTTCTCTCTTACAATGATTCATAACCAAATTAATATGGATTGATCATTATTAATGAAAAACAAAGTAGACTGATCCTCTTAGAAACTGCTAAAGATAAAACCAGTACAGCCTTAACATCTTCACTCAGAGAAGATGCAAGAGGCAAAGACACTACCAGTGACAAGGTCAAAAGGCACCCTCCATTTCTCCTTCTTTCATTTATTACTTAGAAAGAAATCCCAAAGAATATCTAAGCCTGCAAGGGAAAAGAAATACTTCCAGTTTATTACTGTAAGTCTTGAAAATGGAACTCTGCTGAGCATCACTGAGATTTATGCCAGATCAGTAATTATCTTTGCACATGCTCCCCTCTGAAAAATGTCCTTACTAATCAAAACACATCCAAGTAAAATTGTGTGAGGGAAAAAAAAAGATCTAATTTTGCTTGTCCTGAATCAATTTCTGGCTCTCACAGACAGTCAAAGTCCCTTTTCCTAGCTTTATTTTGAGAGTATTGAAACAGATTACAAAAAAATTCCTCAAGTGCAGGACAGAGAAGTTGCTGGTACTCATGGGCAAAAGTTCAATTTTTAATTTTTTTTTAATTTCTACAACTGCCAAAAGGTATGCAATTTAAATTTCTACTTCAGTTTATTGCTTTAATGACACAATCTGTATCTTCAGTTTATGTAATAATTATATACTGGTAAGCAGATGCAAAGACTAACACACAAGTAGTAGGATGTCAGACTGAGCAAGTGGCAGAAGAAGGGGAAGAAACATATCAGGATAGAGAGAATTGCTATAAATCATTTTCACAAAGCAGTCACAAAGAAAGCATTTATCTGAAACTGAGTAATTTAGTGCTGTGTCTGCTTTACAGCTGCAAATTAAACTCTAGCACAGAAAAGAATGTACTAAACCTGTTCCAAAATGACCAGATGTGCACACTCAAACACCATTCACACCACTCTGGTGAACAGCTGGAGCCAAGTTTTGACAAGGGCAACGCTGCAGTTTAGTAGTGACAGACAATATCATGTCAATTATAACTAGGTGATACGCTTCAGCCAAAAACAAACAAAAAGCTAGGGACACTGCAGCAATCCTTTCAATAGCCAGGGACCACTAATGCTAAATTCAACAAGCAAAATCAGCACTGACCTCTTACAACAACACAGGGAGACCCAACAGCTGGGGAGCAAAAACCCTAACAATTACTATTTAGATAAAGAGATAAGTGCACTTCTGACACATCTCTCCCAGCCATCCCCCCTTGCCGTTCCTCCTGTCCCACATTGTGATGTAGCCTTGAAGCACACAAACTGACCTTCTTTTTAGTGCAACTAAACCCAGATGTGCTCCATGAGCATGTAAAGCCCCCCAATCAGAGCTAATTTGACATGACCCTCCACCCTCCAGTAAAATGTTCAGCAAGGACACTGGGACCTTTTGGACAGTGGTTTCACTCTACAGAACCAACCCTAATGAGCCATGGTACTGAGGACACAGCCACCTCTGGCTGCACCTACTGGTGTGCACAGCCCTGCCCCATGCAGACCTGGACCTCCTGCAGAAGAGCCACAGCTCCCACCAGGCCCAGCAAGGGATCAGGGTTTCTGCTGCTGGGCTGCAACAAGCCATGGTATGTCTCCATGTTGACTAAAATATCATAGAATCATAGAATGGTTTGGGTTGGAAGGGGCCTTAAATTACTTCCAACCCCACTGCTGTGGGCAGGGACACATTCCACTAGACAAGGTTGCTCAGAGCTCCAGTCTGGCCTGAAACACTTCCAGAGATGGAGAATCCACAACTTTTCTGGGCAACCTCTTTCAGTGCCTTACCACCCCCATGGTAAAGAATTTTTGCTAATATCTATTCTAAACCTACTCTCAGTTTGAAGCCATTGCCCCTTGTCCTGTCACTACATGCTCTTGTAAAAAGTCTCTCTCCATCTTTCTTGAAGGCTCACTTCAGGTACTGGAAGGCCACAATTAGGTCACCCCAAAGCCATACTTGTTACCAGGCTGAACAAATACAATTCTGTCAGCCTTTCTTCACAGCAGAGGTACTCCATCCCTCTGATCAACTTGGTGGGCCTTCTGCCTGAATAAGCTCTCTGGAATCTCAGAAGCTGTGCTGCACAACCTATTCAACACCACCATTTCAGCATCACTTGATTGTTCTACTTGTTCATGAAGTCTGCTCTGCCAAACCAAAACACAGTTTAAAGGGAGAACTACAGAAATCAACTCAAATCAGAAAAAGCATCAGATCTAAAGGCCAGAGTGAAATGAGTCACAATAACTTGACTCCCTTGTGATACAACTTTTGCCTCCTGATTTTTTCACATGCACCATTTTCTTGGCACAGATACTACTCTGAACCCTGCTCAGCTATTCAAGCACAGCTGGGGAGCTATGGTGGGTGGAGAGGGATGTGCCATAAAAGCAATGAAAAACTGCATCAAATACTTTCTTTAGCTTGCCTCACAAGCAAAACTGCCTCTGAAACTTTGAAAACCTATGCTGAGGTTTACACACATTTATCACCTACATGATTATTGTGTGCAGCATATACTCAAGGAGCTTATGCTTTTGGTTAGGTTTCAAAGAAAGACAAATCAGATTAGCAACAGTCACTAGCTAAACACTCAGAATTAGACTACTGAAATGACTTTTTGTTTTAAATTCTCATTTTCCTGCTCATTTTATTTATTTGCTAATCCAGTTGCTTAGAGAGAGTAATTCAGATTTGGGAAAAAAAACCCAACTGTAGCCACCACCTTGACCCATAGAGTCAGGAAGTGCTTCCCAGAGCTGGCCCTGCACACCCCCTACCAGAAGCAGTACAGTGCCAGGCTGCACTACCAGACAGCCCAAGTACAAGTGCTGTAACCTCACCAACCCTGCAGGATTCCTCAGGATGCTGCTGAAGGCAACCAGGTGAGCTCATGCCTGCCCTGGCACCTACAGCCCATCCTCACTGCAGAGACTGGGTCAAGTATGAGCTCTCCAGACCTCCCATTTTCTCAGAAGGGCTGCCCAACTCTCCAGCTTCCCTCAGATGTGTACCTTCTCACAAAGACTTGTGCCAAAACAAGTGTGGATCGCTGGCAGCATGTGAGAGATCACATGCAGATTTAAAATACAGCATACACATGGTCAAGAGTGATCAGATGCAACTATTTCTGCTCACTGGCTCCACACGTGCTGGCAGATTTGATATACAGTTGTTTTAGTTAACTGATAAATACTGAAGGTGTTGGGAGTGCCTTAAAATGATGGGCTCTTAATTCAAACCAAGTACAACTTTAAACTGATTAATTATTTCTCTTCCATGTTTTAATAAATTAAAAAACTAAGATTATGCAGCTTCTGAAAATAGACCTGCATATTGTATGCATGACAAAACCACGTGCAAAGTTACCATAAAAGCTATCTATAGCTTAGTCAACATGTTTTAAGTAATCACTGGAGATTCAACTGAAAAATAAACTTGTAAAGCAATAGCAGCAGACTTGCAGGGGTAACAGTCACTGCTGAGGTCTCAGCACCCATGCACTTTCAGAAGACAGGAGGTGACTTCAAACCAACTCTAACCTGATCTCATGAACTAAGCAACCCTCAATGGTGGGAACTTCCCAAGTGCCCTCCTGGAGGGCAAATTTCAGGCCATTTTCATCCAAAAGGAAACCAGGTCATGGACTCCAGGACTGCTCTGAGATTTGAACCAAAGCACAGTGCACAAGGATAAATGAGATTTGCTCCAGAGCCTCGTTCCTGGGTCAAGAATAAAATGCAAATGCAGAAAACACCTGCCATCTGTTCTGGCCATTTACTTGACCATGGATTTCCCTTTGCTCTCTACACTGAAAATATTTGAGCTTATACATTCCTCTGGTACAATTTTCACTGTGAAATAATTTTGCCTGCAGTTCAAAAGAATTACAAGAATTCCGTTCAGCTTCACAGCTCTCATTTTTCAGCTGTGTCTGGTGACTCCAGCTCCCATGAGTTTAGCCCAGCTGGGGAGCACAGAGGGCCACCTCCTCGTTATGCCCCTCTCTCATTAAAGGGCTGGCTTATTTGCACTTTTGTTCATGATCCTTTCCTCTTTGGAGTGCAGTGCTGGATGCAGCTACTGCAAAGCAGTTGACTTTAGGAACATATCCTCATTTAAAACTGAAATTTTCTCTGTAGGTAGGCTGAAATGACACATTGCATTAAATGTACTAGACAAACATTTTTTCAGCTGAGTAAAAATAGTACCTTAATGGTGATTTGCAATCAGTCACACTGCTTGACCAAAGTAAAACAAGGAACCAGGGGGTCAGAAGGGTCTTCACCTACCATTTTGTCAATAAGCTTACCAACAGTAGGATAATACTTTTCTTCATGGGTAACTGTCTTTCAGGTCATCAGATAAATACATTCACAGATCTCTTTCAAGAAAAATAATCCTTTGAGCTTGACACTTCTATTTATTTATCCTTCAGAAAATTAAGAAAAAGCAGCACAAACAATAATATTTAATAAAATACTGTTTTAACATGTACCTCAAAGTCTGTCAAACCCTGACTTAGCTGCTATGCTCAGTAATAACCTATATTCCTCACCACAGCACGTGTTTGATTGCATACTCAAAAAAAAGAATCCCAGAATCACAGGATCAATAATTAGGTTTAAAAAGACCTCTGAGATCACAGAGCTCGACCTATGAACACCACCTTGCCAACCAGACCATGCCACTGAGTAGCACATCCAGTCTTTCCTTAAACACCTCCAGGGATGGTGACTCCACCACTCCCCGGGAAATCCATTCCAATGCCTAACAAATCTTGCCATGCAGAAATTCCTCCTGATGTCCAGCTTGAACCTCCACTGGCACAGCCTGAGGCTATGACCTCTCATCCTGTCACTGGTTACCTGGGAGAAGTGGCTGACCCTGACCTGGCTACAGCCTCTTTTCAGGTGGTTGTAGAGAGCAGTAAGGTCTCCCCTGAGCCTCCTCTTCTCCAGGCTGAACCCCCAGCCCCCTCAGTCACTCCTCATGGCTCACCCTCTAGAGCCCTCATCAGCTTCAGTGCCCTTCCCTGAAAGACCATGTGAGTGTCAAATTTTCACATGCTCATGGCTGGATACAAAGTCCTGGTAAATGAGCATTCAAACATTCTGATGAAAACTGAGCTGCATTCTGTACAAAAAGTTATGTTGAATATACACTGTCCCTAATGTTAAAAAAATTAAAAATTACACATAGGTAATCAGATACTCAGGAGTGTGACTAACTTAAAAAGTATGTCCAGCTCTCCAGCTCTTTTGACAAATTTGACAGCTGTTCTGGCATACATCTTTTCTGCCCTTTTCATCCCTTCTTTCTTCCCCATTTTCACTTTAACAGATGCTTTTATTCTGTTTGGTTTTTTTTTTTTTTGTTTCTCCTCCTCTCTTCAGTGGCAGCACTGAGGGGAGGGAGGAAGGGAGGGAGGGAGGAAGCGTAGGGTGCTAATGCACAAAGCAGTGCTTGTTAAAAACTGGACATATCCAGGCAACTCGCCAAATTTAATTCCAAAGACCCTGCTTGTGATTCGATGCTAAAGCGGAATATAGCATTGTTCTATCTGTCTGTAGGACACCGCGTCTTCTGTGGAAGAGGAGTTCAAAACAAAAGGACAAAAAACGGCCTGACACTCCCCCCAGCCTCCAAACACACACTTCATTCCAGAAAATACCATATTCATTGGCCTTCAGAATTGTTAGAAATAAATCAAGCAGAAAGAAAAAAGGGATTATCTCACAAACATGATGAAAAAACATTATTCAAGTTCACAGCAGACATGGTAAAAGCCAAAAAGAGTAAAATTCTGCTGCTTTTATTAGATCTGCTACATTCAACCTTTGGATTTGGACCTTTTTGCAGTGAAAACGGTCGATGAAGAAGAGATATCAGAATCTGGCCTGAAATACCATGATGACCTGTGTCCTTGAGAAATGTAAAGCACTGACACAGCTTCCTACATTCCTTTAAACCAGACTCTGAGTTCCACATTAAATTCATGAGGAATCCTTACATAAGGCTAGAGAAGAGGCTGCTCAGGTGAGAAACTGCTCATACATGTTAATCAGTGGCTTTAAAGCCAAGATTGAGATTAGTTTATGAAATGAGGAAGACAAATAACTACACTTAAAATTGTAACAAGTAATAGTCACACACTTTCCCCTCTTACAATTTGCCATGTAGCCCCATTTGTCCCAACAGATGTTAAACCATAACTCAATTTAACAGTGGAAAGAAGTACTAAATTGTGAAATGGGCACAACACGAGTTTAAATTCCAGATGATTTATGCCACATTGCATTACTAGCATTACATACCCAAAATAAAATGTATATACTGACATCTATGGCAGTAATAATATATTGAACTACATACAGAAGTTGCGTGAAGAGATAAATCAAGATTTAACTGACAGGGTCCCAAGCACAAATTTTAACTCACTTCCCGTTTAGACAATTTTTTTTTTTCTTTATTAACCTCATGTGCAAGAAGTGCTGCTTTTCCCACGACTTTCCCCTTTTCCATGTGCAGCCTTTCCCATCTCTAAGTGTAATCCCCCTGCTCACCACCCGCTCCCTCTCCTCTTTAACCCAATTCACTCAGCCACCAGTGGAGCAGGGACCAGGGCCTCAGAGCAGATGTACATCTTCCCTGCTCCAGCTGCAGACTCTCTCCCTTCCTTTCAATGACCACTGACTTTACTTGCAGAGCACAAGGAAAAAGTCATCTTTAAAGATGGCTAAACAAAGAGGAAGGGACTGCATGTCTCAAGACCAGGAAGGAGTACAAGAGCTTGTCCATTCAAGAGTACCCAAGCACATGAACTCCAGGAAATGTAGCTACTCTTTTCAAAACCCTAAACCCTGTCTGGCACCTCTTGTCAGTCACATAGCAGAGGCTGAGGTGTCTCCCGTTGTCTGGATGACCATGGAACTCAACCTTCCCATGTAAACATAGAAAGAAATAACAGGTTGCTTGGTAGCTGGGACATGCTTCATATTTATGAAGCTCCAGAGGTGGCAGAACCCCAGAGAGCGTCAAGTCAAAATTCTGAAGTGGCAGTGGACTTCTCCAGGTTTTCTTGCTTAGTTTTGCTGGGTTGTTTCGTCATTTTGTTTGTCTGTCTCCTCTAAAATTATAAAAAACTCTAAGTCTTTCAAATTTAGACAAGCACACATAAAAAGACAGAGAGGAAAGTGCCATGAGAATGCTGGAAGGAAACTAAACTGCAGGAAAAATCTGACACTGGTTTCCTAAAGCCAAGGCAATGCCTCTTCCTCAGCTACAGCTCATTTTGCCTTCCAGTCTTCCACTTTATGGTTGCAACAGAAGAAACCAAAGGGCCGTGATTTATGAGCCTTTTCAGACATCACTCTTTTCAAGAGTGCAAACACACTAGCTGATAACGCTAAGAACAAGTATGAATCAAATCTGCAACTTTCAGTCACGTGTTTCCACAGAGAAACTTCTTCAGCATCACCCTTCATTTAGGCACTGAAGCATTCTCAAGACAATAATTGCCCATAAAGCACCTTGAATATGTAAACAAATGAATGAGAAGTGGGCTAAAAGAATTCAACTCACTTGCTCAAAGCCATAAACCCAAGAAACAGGTACAGCTATGACTTCAAATTCATGTAAATCACATGAGGCTGGCAGCTACAGCATATTGCCTTAATGAACAGCTTAGCATTTTGCTAAGTCAATATGCTTGTTCTTATAAAGAAAAACTCATGGGAGGATTCTCAAGAACATTGTAATCAGACAGCACTTTCTGTAGTCAAAAACATAAAGCTGTCTCAATAATGTTTATATGCAAAACTGACATTTAAAAGCAAGAGTGACTGAGAGAGATTTACAGTAACCCTACAAATTATTCAACTGCCACGTAAGACTTGTGTTCCTCAATGTCCAATATATGTAACATACACTAATCCCTCTCACTACCCTTTAGGACACTCTGCTCTTGACAATTTCAGCTATGAGGAAAACTTGCATGTTGTCTTCTGAGTCTAGTAATGTTTTACACTTCTATTTAATGTCCCATTTTATGAAGGTTAAACATCACTACAAGTGAACCACCTTGCAGCTCATGTGTTCCACATTCTAACCAACCTGGCTGTTAAGAAATCAAGCCTTTGGGAAAGCCATGAGTTAAGAGAGCTGTTGCACATAAAGTGTTCATTTAGAGAAGTCATGAGTTCTGCATCCTCAAGCACTTTCTTAAATACCCCATTTTGTAACAAGGCACTTATTTCCCAACCTGTCACACAAAATAACTTAGTCGTTCTTCAGTAAGTCTACTGGACTCTTACACTAACTTGTGTAACTTTGATAAGATGGTGCACTCTAAAATATTATTTGCTGTTGCCACAGCACAGGGAGCTCACAGGTAGCCCCTTCACACATTGCTGGGCCAGCAGACTGGAACATCATTGATAAACAAACCCATGAAACAGTCCCTGCTTTCAAACAGTTAACACCCCAGGCTTCTGTTCTGCAAGGGCACACATACCAAGTCTTCCCTCACATGTTTAATTGTTGTATGTACATAGGTGTACAAGGTATGACAGGTAAATGACTCCACAGCAGACACTGAGAATGCCACAGTTATAAAAGCACAAGGTGACACCTCTCAGCTGTTTTTCTTTATAACCACGTAGATGGCAGGTATGCAAGAGAAGAATCTATTTCTGACCATTCAGACACTTAGAGAAAAGATACCATCAATAAAACTGAAGTGTTCATTGTTGTCTTCTCAAAGGATACACTTCTGGCAATACAAAGGTATCACAAAATTTTTTTCTTTTAAAGGAACTGAACAGTCACTACAAAGCAACACTGCTGCATTTATAGTACCACTTTATTTTAAAAAGGTACAGTTTCTGCCACCTAGCTGCTACGTGTAGATTTAAGTATGGCTATAACTAAAGGAGTTTCAGCATTTCAGAGATGAAAGTTTATTCACAATATAATGCAGTTTTGAAATAGTGTATGTATTGCAGCATTAATTGATACCATTAGATGCACAGACAAAGGGAGCTATCTATAGAAGAATTATTACCCAGGAAGGCTGCAGTAAAAGTAATTGCTAGCACTTCATTACTGAAAAATTAACTCTAATTTAGGGCTGTTTCTGCATTTTTACAAAAGACTGAAAAATGCAACTCAGAAAATTCTGCTGTCCTGCAGTCCTTGCAATCAATACTGCACTTCCCAACATATGTGACTGTTAGAAGCCCTGGTTTTTATTAATGTATTTTCCAACTATGAAACAGCATAAAATTTGAAATTGTACTACAACCACCACAGACCAAGTTTTTCTTATTCCAATTGGTTGCTAGATAGAAAACAGTGGTAACAACAGAGTTGCAAAAAACAAAGTGTTGTGTGGTTCTGGGAAAAAAAAAAAAGAGTTCCAAGTCAAAGTTCATATGCACATTGCCCCATTGCTAGCCTGAAACATCTGTTAGGGGCCAGTAACCATGCTTTCACAAATTATTTCTCTGCATAAGCTTAACCATTTGAATCCACACTGCATAGTAATTAATTTCCATGGTGGTGATCTTCAATCACATTTCCAAGATTGTGCTTATAGCATAAATCATGTTTGGTAGATTTCATTGTAACCAGAAGTTGTTTTTTTTCCTGGATTATCACATACCAATGCATATTTCTGTAATTACTTACCTGAAAAGTGAAGCTAAGGAAGTCTTTCATTTGGTCTTTAATGCAATGTTTCAGCCAAATAAAAATTATTCCAAGTAATGCTTTATACACCATTCCAAACCATTTTTTTTCCTGCTTCTATGTCTAACACAAAATACGACTTTTCCTGTCCATTAAAGCAAGCAAGCATTTGCAATAGTAATAAATCACTACTGCAAAGTCTCAAATCAGCTAAATTCTGCCTGCTGTGCACAGGTGTTTTCTGACAAGTCTTTTAACACAAGCATGCACTGAGACCCTGAGTGAGCAGACTCTGTATGTTCTGCTGCCAAGCACACCAAGTATTGCCTCTCAAGCTCACAAGGCTGCTTGTTGGTGCATCTGAGGAGACACATCTATCAGTGCATTTCTGAACTGGGACAAATTTTCATACTAATCAGGATGTGACGCTAACAGATTGTACCCTGAAACATGGTTCTCCTCTGAGAATGAGTTATTTAAACAAATGTGCATTTGGTGTTCTAGCATGTTTGGGTTTTTGGGTTTTATCAATATGCATTTTATACTTCCACTTGCACCCACCACCTCTCTGCAGCTTGCCATATAATGGGAGAGACCAACACTGAGCATTATGAGAAGACAGCTAGTCCAGGCTTTCCAGAGAGGAGTTATCCACTTCAAAGCAATCTTCATTACATTTAAAACTATTTGGCTTTGGAAGTTTCAGAGAAAGTCAACCACAGCCATAATATTCTGGAGAAATTAAAAATAATTACTGCTTTTATTTTTAAGCTATTCACTCAAAACAAGGCAAAAGCAAGTTAACTCTCCTGTTCTTTGCAGCAGTAAAGCAACAGCAGTCTACAGCTTCCTCATGAAGGAAAGCACTGGGGCAGGCTGTGACCTCTCATCTCTGGTGACTGGTGATAGAACCCAAGGGAACAGCATGACGTTGCGTCAGGGAAAGTTTAGACAGGATATTAGGAAAAGGTTCTTCACCCAAAGGGAGGCTGGGCACTGGAACAGTCTCCCCAGGGAAGTGGTCACTGCATCAAGCCTGACAGAGTTCAAGAAGTGATTGGACAACATTCTCACACACATGGTGTGACTCTTGGGGCTGTCACGAGCAGGGCCAGGAGCTGGACTTCAATCATCCTTGTGAGTCCCTTCAAAATAGAGTCTCCTATTTCTTTTCATGGAAGAGCGAATTACTTCAGAACTTTAAAAAAGAAAATTACCAGGTTTTGCTCATGCATTCCTTTGCAGCAGCCACCAATAAGTATCCAGTAAATCATGATTCTTAGCTTAAAATACAGCACAGACTCAGCCTGCTTTGGATGATGAATTTAATAAACTCCCATTAACTGGAAGAAGTTCAGCTGAACTTAAAAACTTCAGATCAAAGATGCCTGCACTATGTGTTCACTGAGGCTCTTTTATTGCAATGGACTTTAAAGTTAAATTGGCCTCCATGGAGCCTTTTGTCAAAAAAGGCTCATACCAAAGCAAATTGAAACTTATCAGGATAGCCCAATTAACACATAGTCTGTCATGGAGAATATATAAATCATCTAGACTAGAGAGGCCAAAGCCTCTGTCATTCCTACCATCACATTAATTACATTTACTGGAGACTGAACAGGTGGCAACAGAGAGATTTGACAAAAAATTCCTTGGTGTGAAGCAGCCTAACACCTAAGGAAGCTGAACAGGGTGAAAAGAAATCTATGCAATTATTTCACAGCATTGTAAATTAATTGCACTTCCAATTCTCATGACACAGTTTTATTGGAAATTTGTAATTGTTGTAAAAATGCAGCACGAAATTTGAAAGGAAATTCTCTTTTTCCTTCTCAACTGGGGCTTGAGGACAGCACACAGATTTTCACTGGCAGCTGCTTGTCCCAGACTGCCAAAGCCACACTGGTGAAAAGATGCTGTAACAGTAGCTATAGGCAGCTTCTCTTCCCTCACTGGGGTACCTCCCTGACTGGTTTAGTAAAGGACAGATGTTGTGCATGACCCAATTGAACACCCTTTTTTTTTGTTATGGCTTTGGGGAAGGAAGAGAATGTTGCACGCAAAATTCAGTGTTGATTAAAAAGCACTAACATTTGGCTGAGCAGACCCCAATTTAGCCCCCTGGGCCTGTCTGACCCACTAACCACTGCTCTGTTATGGCAAAGTTTGCCTGAAAAATGCAGAGCTTGCAGAGCAAAAGAATATGACTCTTACATCAGTTTTGCAACACTTCTTTAATGACACACTATGAAAATCCCCATTCCCACACTCTCAAATTTAATGGTTTTAAACTACACATTCATAACAAAGATGTAACAGTGATGGAGCCTCTTTAGTGACTGAACAGGGAATGCACTGAAGTATCAGACAGACATATGGCATCACTCAAATATAGACAATAAATATCTTGTTTGACTAGGTGGAAGAGATGGGGGAAGAAACCCAGAGCATTTTCAGAATTTAAAATATACTGCCCCTGTGGTATGCTACAGTACTTCTCCTCCAGGCACTAAATAGGTCCCACCTACCAAAAGAAGGGATCCCTGTTTTGTTTCCACAATTTCCTTTCAGATATGCTTCCTTAAAGCATAGGTCTTTCATAGGCTCTGGAGGCTCAGGGTTTGCCTAGGCTTTGTGCTTTCCTATAGATCTGCAACAGTAATCCCTGTACAAAAGAGAAGAGCATAAAAAGGGGCAGGGAGAGTAGAACACACTGAGGCTTTTTTCCCCAAAACAACAGCAAAGGTACTAGAGTGATGTAAGAAGAACCACACTAGCTACATCTGAACTGCCTCTTGCAATATCACCACCAAGTTTATCAAGATCTGGTGCCCAGCTCAAGTCCCAGTTTTAAAGCATACACAAAAACCTTATTTTATTATAAAATGGGGGAAAAAAAGTCAATTCCCATTCATCACCATGGAAGACGGAAAATTTGAAGTAAGTACCAGCCACTAAATGCTCAGAAAACAAACAGCAAACAAAAGCCTCCAAAATAATAGCAGATCTTGTGATTACTTTTTTTTTTTTCAGCATTCAAGGACTACAACAGACAATGGCTGGATAGAAGCAGGAACCAAGAGCAAAGATTTTGCAATGTTAAAGAACTAGGCATCTGCAGCTCTCAAAGACACTGATCCTTCCACAAAAAGCAAGGGGACAGCAAAGAGATGCTCTCTAGAGAACATGAAACACCTTACAGCTAGTGGGGGTTAATGGCATCTTGCAAAAACGTGGTTCTTCAAAAAGGGAAAAGGAACTGCCATGTTTAGATATTATCAATGTTTAATCATTTTATAGGAGTGCAGAAAATGATGTTTAGTGACCTCTAATTTCTCATGTTTTCTAAAGATAAATTAGAACTTCCAAGGAAGAGTCAGGGAAAATCAGAGCCAAAACCACAGCTCTCTGTACAACTCATAGGTTTGCTCTCCTTTCCAATTGTTCCCAAGCTGAGGGGATGTCCAGTACGAGCCTTCAAACTGAGGATCAGTTTCATTTCACTGCAGAGACAATTCTTTCAGAGGAAAAAAAAAGCAGCATAACACAGTGTGCACGTCAAACACTTTTTCCCAAAAAATATTTCTGTTTTTTGAGAGAAAGACCTTTTTAATACAAGTAACCTGCTTGTTTGGATCAAAAAATAATCCTACTGGTTTTTGTTTTTCTGCCAACATCAACTTTTTAAACACTGTAAAAACAAATAAATAGTGAAAAAAGAAGAATATTCACTCTATCACCAGAGATGACACTCATGGGGGACCTTACCACACCACACCACAGCAGAACAAGGCAGGAGCATCCAGGCTCTATACCAGAGAAGAATTTGGAAAACCACTTGAGCAGCTCCCAATGGCTCCTATCTGGAAAATGTCTTGGAAAACAAGTAGCACAGTTATCATATGAGAGACTTTGAAACTGGCACTCTGTAATTGTGACCTGATGGAAAGACAACCCAATGCAAAATGCTCCTTTTCAAAAAAGGCATTACTGCATTTTTTAATGAAAACTCCTGCCCACCCAGCCAACAAAGAGGGCTTGAAGACACATTAAAATGGTGTCATCTACACATAGAGGAAAAATGGGAAATCATCTAGCTCATGGGAACAAATACCACAAGCAAGGGACTTTGAGCCTTCAAGCTGATGAAGCTTCCATGGTCTGAGATTAAAACTCTGTTGCACTCTTGTTTCTCTTGAATTTCCCACACGCAGATATAAAAGGCAATGCCCTTAAAGCTCAGAGGACTTGGATTTAATGCAGTAAACTCCAAGCAGCCCAATTATGTTAACTGTTTTGGACACCCATGAGAAGAACAGCATTCAGGTCAGTTATGCACACAAAGTTATCTTTTCACTCCCCATTTTCTACACCCATAGTGCTGGTTTCTGGAGATGGGACAGCATGAGACCCTGTGAGCCACCCAGCTCTGCACCCTGACAGAGTCCCACCAAGGCTTGTGCTTTGTGTTAGCCAAGCCTTGGGTCTCCTCCACAGAGATGAGGGGTCTCATATAAACAGATACTACCCCCCAGTTACTGCGCTGACGGAATGGCAGGAAATGAATGATGTGGGAGCAAAGGGAAAGCTTTAGCAAAGCCAAATACTGCTAGAGTTAATAATCATGCCCTAATTCAAACCAGGCTCCTCTAAAGCAGGTCAGGTTAATTTTAATTACTATGCAGTTTTTTTTCTTGGCATAAGCCGAAGAGGTTCACATCAGAACCACAGGAACCACTTGGGAGGCAGGAAGCTGCTGCACTGATCCTGTGAGTACCATGACCCGAATCAATTAGTATGCAGTACTGCACATTTCCTTAAATCATCTCCAGTGCATACATTCCTGGTCTCACATCCAGGGTCACCATAGCTATGGGGGAAACTAAAGACGGCGGTGACGCTTGCTGGCAACGGCTGCCCTGCCTCTTCCACGTGTCTGCAGGGGAACACAGCTGCTGGGGCTAACGTTTGGGAAGGTATTTCCTTGAGAAAACTCCTACCATGCAAATGCAGGTAGGTCCACACATAGCTTCATGAAAAGAGAATAAAGAGTTGGTGTTCCCTAGTAAAACTGGAAATGAAAAAGTCTGCATGCTAGTTTGTGATTGAGTTAATGGGCAGTTTAAGATTATGTGAAAGAGGTTAAGTTTAGGTTACTACGTGAGGGGAGAGGCTACCCAGCCCGGGCAGAACACTGCCAGATTTCCACACTCTGCAACTTGTGCCCTAGAGGATATACATGTATGCTCTATGTGCACATTACCTTCTGATTCAAAGCCACCAACTCCACAGGGCTTGATGTAACCAAAGAGTGTCAGCAGCCTCCACAAACACAAGGAGGACCCTTTTATGCAATGTTACTGTTACATCTGAAGAGAGTATTTGCCTTTGTATTTCATTAATAAAACAAACAAATAAAAGAACAAACAACAAAATGACACAAGGAAAAAAAAAAAGAAAGCTTGTATTCTTTCACACTAAGCCCAGAAAGGCCACATAAGCAGCCTCCTCAAAAGCCCTTGTAGAAAGGATCACAGATGTCCAAGCCATGGCCTACACTTTGTCCTGCAGCCACAAAATTTTCTGATCATTCTAGTCTCCCACAGAAGTGAGTACACAGCTAAGAGGTGCTGAAATCCTGATCTCCTCCTCTCAAGCTTCATGTTTTGTATCATTAACTTCAGCGCTTAAGAGAAACACAGCTGCCTTGGCAGGTCATGCTCAAGGAAGAAAGGCAGTTTCTGAGACAGTAAGTGCAAAAGCTCCTTAAAGTCATGATGACCTAGGGGAAGGATTTTAAATTAATTGCCAGTATCTCCTAGCAGGAAGCACTGGCACAGTGCATCCCAAGTGCTGTGGAAGGCCTGAGATGCAGGCTGTCACCAGGGTGCTCTTCCCAGCTGTCCCCTCCAGGACAAAGCAGGGCACACAACAGCTGCCAAGTCTGATGGCTTTAAGGGTCACAGCTCCATCCGTGTCTGCCACAGAAGAGCACAGGTTACTGCTGCAAGTCCACTCGTGATGTGGAAGTCACCTGAGTGCACAAAATGTCTCTGGCTGTACCAAATGTCTCTGGGACCACGTGCAACAGCTCAGGATAAATTAAATTTTGAGATAAAGCTCTGATGTCAGTGATTTAGCCTGACACAAGAAAACAGCATTAAAATGGCAAACAAAGGCAAGCTTAACAAGGCCAAATGTAAGGTCCTGTACCTGAGTCAGGGCATTCTGAACCACACTACAGGCCAGGATTGAAAGCAGCTCTGCTGAAAATGACCTGAGGGGTTGGTGGATGAAAAACTGACTTTGAACTAGCAGTGTGCACTTGCAGCCCAGAAAGTCAACTGTACTCTGGGCTGAATCAAAAGCAGCATGGCCAGCAGTGTGACAGAGGTGATTCTGCCCCTCTGCTGTGCCAGTGTGATACCCCGCCTGGAAGAATGCATCCCACTCTGGAGTCCAGCGTCCTCAATGCAGGATGGACATCGACCTTTTGGAGCAGGTCCAGAGGGGGTTACAAAGATGATGAGAGGCTGGAGCACCTCTCCTATAAAGACAGACTAAGAGAGCTGGGGTTGTTCAGCTTGGAGAAGAGAATATCTGGGGAGACCTTGTAGCACCTTATAGTACCTGAAGGGAGCCTACAGAAAAGATGTGGCAGGACCCTTTACCAAGGAGTGTGGTGACAGGACAAGGGGTAATGCTTTAAACTGGAAAGAGGGCAGATTTAGATTAGATATCAGGATGAAATTCTTTACTGTGTGGGTGGTGAGATTCTAACCAGGTTTCCCAAGGAAGCTGTGGATGCTCCACCTCTGGAAGGGTTCAATGCCAGGTTGGATGGAGTTCTAGTCTATTGGAAGGTGTCCCTGCCCATGGCAGGGGAGTTGGAATGGGACAATTGTTAAGGCACCTTCCAAACCATCCTACAATTCCATGATTTTTCTCCTATGTTTAAACTTGGATAAGGAGAATAAATCTCTGTCCTTAGGGATCTAAGAAACACATGCAAATGCAAAGCGCAAGTGTTGGAGCAATGAAGCATATGTAACAAAAAGCTTTACATATTTTCTGAGTAAGGCAATAGAAAACACTTTATTTACAAGTTACAGGAGCCAACATAAGGGATGTTTCACACATGCAGAAGAAGACAGACTACTGACCATGTGGGAAGTGGGTATAGCAGTCACGCTCGCAAGCACATATGGAAGGAAAAAGGCATGCTTCCCTCCTACTAATCTTACCAGTCTCTTCCCTAAAAAACAAGGGGTTTTAGGATCAAGTATTTTTAAAAGGATTACAGTAGAGGAGAACTTAAACAGGCATGATGGCATTTTCTGAATTGATAAACCTGCCTAATATGATGGGAAAGAGAAAGGAGTGCTTTGGGAACTCACATTTTGGCTGGAGAACTGCTTTTCTCCTTCTGTGTCTTCTTATGAAGTCCACTGTCCTGGTTTAGGAAGGGCACTCCCCACTATAGTACTCCCACTAAAAAGAAAACAACAAGCCACTCCCCTCCTTCCCCACTCTGGTGGGAGACAAAAGGCAGAGATTATGGGTTGAGATAAGAACAAGTTACTGGAAACAGCAAAGAGATAAGAAAATGAACAGTATCAGTAACAACACTAATTTAAAAAGTGCATAAAGAGAGGGTGATTTACAGGTTAAAAATGCTCACCAAGCCCGGGACAGTGAAAAACAATGGCAGACACCCTCCACATGCTTCCCCGCCCACCCTGAAAGCCGTGCTCACCTTCCTCCCAGAAGCAGGAGTCCCTTACTTCCATCCCTGGCAGCGATGTGGGTGGTATAGAATAGCAACCCAGTGCACCCACACAGCTCCAGGCTCTGGCCGCTCATGGCTACTGCAAAGAAAATACCTCTGTCCTGGCCAAAACCAGGGCATCCTTGTCAGTCTCTTCTCAGGAGTCCTGCACAGGGAACCCAGTTACCAGGCCAGAGGAACAACTAATGAACAAAGATGCTACACTTCCAACTAACTGGTAGGGTACACTTCCAAGTAACTGGTAGGGTTTCTTTGGCTTTTTTCAACACTAACAGTATTGTTTCCATCCTCATCTCTCAGTTAAACACTAACAACTCTGTGGCAAATAACGAACATTTCTAATTTTCTAACCACTTTGAACATAATTCTTTCTAAGAGGGCATGTAATCTTCAGAAAGTAGATAGGCATTCTACAGCCATCATACAGACCAACTTTGCAGGTATCTCTACAGCCTAAAAATACCAGTGCTATCTAATATCAACTAATCAAACATGAAACAAAGTATTTTTATCAACTAAATGTGGTTTGGAAGGGGGAGAAGTAACTATTGCTGACTGTGACTACCCTGGCATTTTCCTGAACCTTTTTCTTTGCATGTTCTTATAGGAACGGAAGACCGAGTGTGCAGTAATTAACACACTTATATGTCAGGTTTTAACAGCAGCTGGGACAGTTCCATTAGCCTTGGCAACAACACTTAATATTCCACATGTGCCATGCCTCTCTCTTACTGTGGAAATAGAAATCTAAGACTCCAACCTCCCTCCAGTAAAGCACTCAATTTTGCTCTAAGAAAGTGTCTCCTGACTTTCTGTTTATTTTAAAGCTGTTTATTTTAAAGTCTCCCTGGTTTTCTGTCTCCAAGAGAGGTACATCACTTACTTGGAAATACAAGCCACAGTCACAGCTGTGCTCATCTGCCATGTGAATCGCACGCGTGCAAAACCAGCAATTGCTTCTGGACATCATCTCATGGAGAAAGTCTTCAGTGCAGGATCAAATGCCAACAGGAATAAGGGAAGGAACTATCTACCCACACACTTCCCCTGCCCACAAAATCTAGTGGAAAACAGCCTAGAGGGAGGGAAGGACAATGTTTGACCATGATATCCAGAACTTCCTCTCTGTGAGGATAATGGAAAGAGCCTAGACCATTCTGAACAAGCTGAAAAGCTGATGGTAATGGGAAAACATTCAGCAGATTTTATGATGACAGCCATAAGAAACAAAAAAATCCAGAAATAAAGTTTTACAGGAAAATAAAATAATTTTAATGAAATCTGCAGACTGTTTAAGGATGAAATCAATTGAGTCTTGACTCGTGCTGCTACCTCATTTGTGTTTTGTTTCAGTTCCACCCACTCCTTGAATACCTACCTTCAGTCTGCCACAGCTACTTTAAATCAGCATTTTCAAGAGGTTTTTTACTCCTTCCTTGTTTTTTGGGGGTTTTTTTTGCTTTCCTGAGGTTTCCACTGAGGAATAAGAGGACTTTAGTATGTGGTAGATTACAACAATTTCTCAAGCATGGTGTTGCAAGCGTATCAGTGGCAGATAACACGAAAAACATGAGACAATTTCAGAAGTTTAAAGATTAAGTATCCATTGTATACTTCTCATAGATGAAGTCTGAGGAGAAAAACAGGTATTTTCAAACTGTTTAAAAATAATTTAAAGGGAGAAACAAAAAAATTCAGGCTAAACCCAGCAAAAAATTATTTAACTGGCTATTTTTCATTCCACAACATTATTTCTTTAAGTCTCCAGACATAATCTGAATTGGGGGATTTTCATCAGACAATTACCGAGCACGAGAAATCATTTCAATTTCAGCACAGTATGGGGGAAATGTCTGTGGGGGAAGTGAAGGTATACATTGCATGAGGGAAATAATTACTAACACAGGCTGCATCAGTCACACATAGCAAAGCCCCCTCTGCATCACATTCCTCTCATTCGCTTATGCAAAGCTTTGGCTCAATGTAGCTGTTATCAGCTTTAGTACCTAATAACTTCACTGGCTGGAGAGCAGGCAGTAACAGACAATGTGCTGGATTCTGTTACATTCCCTTGACGTGCCATGACAAATATCTCAGAGATTTCCCGGCTTTTGTACCTGTGCCCATCACAGAGCGTCAGCAGATGTTACATAAAGTATTCTTCTTTTTACACCTTGCAAGTCGTGGGTTCTTGACAGATGTGCTGGAGCTGATCCCTGTGCTTGCACCAAAAGAACTCCAAATACTCCCACTAGACATCTCTATTTCCTCATAACTTTTTTTTTTTTTTAATGCATGCCTAAACAGCTCAAGAAAAGCATTTAATTTCCCACAAGGGAAATTCCATGTGGCAAACTTATTTTCAGCTGTGTGCTTAACAAATAGAAAAACTCATTTTATGCTTTTGTTTGGGAAAGTGCATGACATTTATGTCAACACAGTTTTGGTAACAAAAGCCTAAGTTTAGACACAAGTAGCAATCGCTTAAAACCTTCCAAAAGTTATTCCTTCAAAAAAATAAAGCTAAAAGAGAAAAGTACAAATATAAGATGTAGAAAACACAGAGAACAAGAAAATCAGAACATCTTTAGTAAAGAATTTACAACAAAGTATTGAAGATCCAGCCAGTGCTCTGCACTAGTTCAGAGCTGCATGGTGTTTGTTGGCAAGGTGTGTGCCAAGAACTCCATTCCAGAAATCCTTACAGAAATTCGCAGAACCTTGAACTTAAGAAATTTTAAAAAGAAGTCTTAAGTTGATGAAAGCACTGTCTTATGCCATGAAACATTTGTGTCCCATCAGAAAACACATATAAACCCACAGAACTTAAAAAAATAGAAAAAGAATTTAAAAAAAAAGCGTGAAATCTCTCTTGAAGAGGCAGCTAACATCCTACAGCAGCCACATGCCCCAGTGGGCTCCCAAAGGATGTCAGCAGGTGACTGCAGGCAAACAATGCTCACCTGCAGCTTCACTGATGCACCTCAGCATCAGGACTGAGAAGCCTCAATGAATCTGTTCGCATGCAAACTGGCAAAAACAGAGACTAAAGGGTAAACACAGACACTGGAGAGTCCCAGTTAGATGTGCCTTGCTGGCAGCATGAGGGAGTCAGGTTCCTCCCCAGGTAGCCATCAGTGGCAGGCTCCACTCCTCCAGCTCAGCAACACAACCAATAAGCCCAAGTATATGTTTCCAATACTGAGAAAACCAGTGCTCTACTCAAAACATAATCCTCCTCTGGCTGAACTCCCATCATTTACTCTGGGTTTGGATCTCGTGGCCAGCATTCTTAACACAAGGTGTCCTTTCTGTCTGTTTATCCATAAACCAGCACCTGGAAGGAAACCCAGCTGCTTCCTTACTCCTTCCTTTGCCCTGTTTGCCTTCAGTGCAATCCAACTCTGATTTATGTATGGTTTACACCAGAGCAATTCTTGTATTTCCATTGGCAATGAAGGAGTGTATTCAAAGACAAGAGCTCTAGGCTGCAATATGCAATGATTGCTCTATGCACATTACAGACATTAAAAAAACCCAAACAATATTATGAAGGCTGTATCTTACATTGGATAATTCAAATCAGTTCAAGAAGTCCAGTTGTGCTCATGACCCAGGCCCCAGCTATGTTTGAACCACAGTCTTTTTCAACATCTCCCCCACAAGGCAAAAAAACCCCCAAAACAAAACAAACAAACACAAAAAACAACAAACAAACCAACAACCCAAATATTAAAGTACAAACACAGTTCTGAAAGCCCTTTTCTGTACATATAACTTTAGGCTAAAATTTCCAAGTGTGACATGCACACAATTATCAAAGCATAAAACAAACATGCCTGAAAGTGATGCAGAGGAAGGCACTGAGATTTGCACCTATCGATAGCTCTGCAGCTGACACATCCTTCTGTTAATGAAACATAAGCTCCATTCACGTTTTGAAATTTGCTGCTAGTCAAAGAACTCCAAAACCAGGGAGAACAAAAGATGTTCAATTCTCATAGTTCTTCATGTTGCTTGTAAATGTTCCCAAGCCACAACTCTCTATGCAAACTTTTGAGCCTAAAACCCAAGAGACAAATAATTATGGAGAGGAAGACTGCCAATGCACCAAGAGAGAGAAGCAACAGAAAGCAACAAACAGCTAAGAACTAAGTGGCACATAGGATGCTACCTATTTGTTACACTGAATGGAATGTGTTTAGAGGGGAGGGGTGGCAGAATTTTGACTGGCACAGCCATCCCTGTACCAAAGCTGTCTCAGGTTCATGCCTGCCTGCAGAATGAAGGCTGGGAAGGGATCAGGAGATGTGCATTCCTCTCTGGATACTGTCAAGCCAAGTTTGCTTCCTTTGAGCCACAAGGGTGCATTGCACATGACCTGGAAGAAGCCAGCTTGTGAGATGGATGTGATGGGCTCTGTTTTGCCCTTTGACCACCGTGGGTATTAACCCAGTAATCCTCCCCCCACAGGATTCTGCACCTTTACAGAGAGAGGTTTGCAGGCTCAGCTGGAACCCATCCCTTTAATACAACCATCTTTGATGTCCCACATGGAAACTAAACTATCTTTCCTTATATTTGCTAACACCAATGCAAGCCCAGAGGCATTTGTACATAAATGGACTTTAAGGAACCAGCCAGAAGAACAGAAAGGATCTTGATTTCTCTCAAACCAATGCAGCCACAAGCATGCTTAAGCAAACCCTGGAAAATTACCTCCCAAAATGTCTCACCACCTCACCAGACTGGAACCCCAGCGAGATGCCATGTGCTCCATCATCTTCCACAACATTAACAAGGTGGGGCCATGAAGAGATTGAATTTTTTACAGGTGAGCTCAAGGAAAGCAGCTCCCATGGCTCTATGCAAGCTCTCAGCACCTCAGGAATGGTGTGGGGAGGTGCGTGGAGGAGCACAGGGCAGGCACTCATGGGGACCAGGTGTGTGCATGTCTGAGGAAAGGCAAAGGGCACACACAGCTGGGGTGTCCATGGGGGAGGTCAAACAGAAGAGAAATCCATCAGTGAGAAGAGCAGCCATTGCAGGGAGTGAGGCAACGCAAGGACACACAGAAGTTCCCTCAGCAAACCCTCTACACTTCAGTGAAATTTCACTGGATACAATGTTCTCCCACTTCTGAAAAGACACAGTGCATTTCTATCCAAAAACTATCAGTGGAAATACAATAAGAGGAGTTATTTTGCATCTGGCTTCAACAACTATGTACCTCAGAGTAAAGAAAATCCTCACTAATGAAAATGTGCACCACTCAGATGTGATACTGCTGTATGAGGGAAAAGAGAGATACCAGGACGTGCACTTCCCTGGGTTTGGCTTCAAATGTTTCTCACCTTACCCTGAAATGGACACTGGACTTACTTATTTTTTTAGAGTAAGGACTTTAGATATTACTAAATATTGTTCAGGGAAGTTATGGATGCCCAATCCCTGGATGCTCCTTCCCTGGAAGTGTTCAAGGTCAGGCTAGGCAGGACTTTGAGCAAGTGAAAAAATGTCCCTGCACATAGCAGAAGGGTTGGATTAATTGATCTTGAAAGGTCAAACCAAAATATGCTATGATTAGAAGACACCTGGAGACTTCAACTGGTTTTAAAAATTCTATAAACACCCTGAAAAAGACAGGCAATCAGGCACTGACAGTTCAGACCTCCCAGGGATGCAATCTACCAGCCAGTATGTTCTTCTGAAATGTAACAATTCAAGATCTATCAGACATGAAATTAACACACACGGTGGAACATACCCTGTATTACAGAACCACACACTTAAAAAGAGAGATTGAGGAAGAACCTGTAACATAGTGAAAACATAAATTGCTTAAGATACTAGGTATATCTGAAATGCGCAACATTTTCTTCTCCACCTCCTTCTCAGACAAGGAGGATTACAGTGATAAGGCAAATTAAGTACCTTTTACCAGCACAAACAGGTGCTGTGGAGATAGAGGAAGGGCAGCAGTATAAAATTTTGTATTTCACAGGTTTTATGAGAAGATAAATTGAATACTGGTTTCTTTTTAAAAAATAAGAATAAGGTTTAATATATTTAAGAGGTGTATGATTTAAGAAAATATGGGCTATACCATTTGGCAATTGAAATCCAGCCACCCTTAATGACCAAGGCTAATCAGATTTTGCTGTTAATGTTAGACACAAAAGATTTCAGCTCCTACCCAAATGAAGTGTATAGCTGAATAGAAAGAAGACTGATTCAGGATTTGCCCCCAGCTGTTTATAAGAAGAAAGCCTGGTTTAGGGAATATTTGAACCTACTTCAGACACATTTCATGTAAAAGCAAGGACCCTTTCTCTGGGTGGCAACAGCCCCTAAGCTGGAACTCCAAGATCATGCCTACAAGAAAGGGATGGTCCACTCTGGGATGAAGAGAGGAACAACAAGGACACAGAAGGAAGTATTGTTGACGGAGCTGGATGTGCTGGAGAAGGTGTGAAGGACAGGAGATGGCCCCACTGTGATACCTCTGGGAATTCCCCAGCCTTTAGGCTCCACAAGGCAGCAGTTCCTGCACTGGAGCTTTAGAGAAATGGGACAAGAGCCCACATAAAGACAGGCATCATTTCATCCTCTGTGTGCAGACACTGTTCTCCTCCATACCTCTTTTCAAAAAAATCAACTAACCCAAATATAATATATCTACCCACACTGCTCCAACCACTTTTTTTTTTTTTTTTCTTTTTTAAAGTAAAAGCAACAGTTTGGAGAGTACAAAGAAGAAAAAGCACAAAATTACAAAAACATGCAGTTCCCAAGAAATTACACTGTATCATGCTTTTCAAACTTTTAAGAATCAAAACTTTTCGCCTTTTTTTTTTTTTTTCAATTTGTGAAATAACAGCCCCCCTCCCCACCTTCTAAGTGAAACACTATGTTTTAGAGAGTGTGTCCCACAATGTAAGATGCCCATGGGTGAGACTTCTCACAGGAGATGCACAAAGCAATGCACTGGTCATTACTAAGGACCCTCCCTCCAGCCAGTGCAAACCCTATCTGGTGTTGAAAATAGGGTGCCCAAGTTCCAGAAGTGCTGAGGGAGCCAAAAGAACAACAATGGCTGCAGAGGGCTCTCAGCCTCCAAAAAGGAAAATAAAAACCAGCCTGGGTAAGCCAGTCCTACACAAAAGTTTTGTGTGAGCAAGGACAACTCAAAGTGCCTCAATGAGAAGCAGTCCAACACATCCCTGCCATCAGATCAGGAAGCTCAATAACAGCACTGGGGCTCCACACAAGGCCTGGTGAGACAATCACATCAGCCTCAGTCTACCTAATGCCAAGGCAACAGTTATGCAATGACAGAAACAAAACGTTGCATTCATGGGGGACTGGATCGCCAGCTGACAAAGGGTTCTTTTTTGTGACTTCTTTTTGAAGTACTTCATATGAAATTTCTGCTCCAAGTCCCTTCTCCTGACTGACCAAACTGCCGTTAACTCAGGCACAGCTTGGTCGTCCAACAATGCTTCTAAGCAAAGAACTTGGTAGACCTTGGAATTTTGTGTTGTTATTATCATCATTATGAGCAAAGTGTTCAAGAAAAGTTTTCTTGTCTTCACTTCCCTTTTCCCAACTGCTACATTCAGGACAACATATTCTACACGGGCATAAATTATATACTTGACACACTGTTGCAGACCCACAACATGCAAGACTAACTTTAGTGTTTTTCTAAGATTTTAGGACTGAAACAAAGACGGGCTTCTCCTTAAGGTGAATCACTCACAAAGACTTAAAACAGCATTTTGATTTCAAACTGCTAGCAACTTAATTCACTGAAGGAAAACCAATTTCATACACTTAGCAGCAAACACATTTAAGAACAATTTTACATGGAAATCAATATTCTTCTCTTAATAAGACAGTAAAACATTCCTCTGTTTCTATCCTTCTTTCCTCCCATTCCAAGATTTATAGGACATCAACCCATGCCAGTAAAAGTGTAAGTTAAGAGGAAGATAGTAAGATACAGACAAGAGGAGAGGCTGCACACTTTGCCGTTTCATTTAATATCAAAAGTTCACACAGGAAAAGAATAGTCTAAAAAAATTAGTTATCAGAATATGGACAGAAAAATAAGCTTTTTGATGCTGCTAATACAGCTGGTTGGTTTGTTTCAACCATCAGAACTGCTGAGGCTACAGGAATCAGTACTTTACTGTGCACTAAAAGGGCTGTAGAAAACTTATAAAAAGCTTAGTAAAAAGACATTATTACTAGAGGAGTATGATCTTCACTAAGCTAGGGAACAAACTACTTAATAAGCATTTAGAAATTAGGGAATTAGGTGATGCGAATTAATTTAACAAAGTAGCAACCATAGGAATTCTGTCAGCTTCCTTTAGCTTTGGCTGAGTAATTAATTTTTTTTCTTAATTAAAACCAGAGACAGTGCCAGCATCAGTATGTGCATATTAACACTCGGGCACGCACTGATAGCTCTGCTTTAGCAGTTGCAACCTCTAAGCAATAATACACCAGTGGCAAACCAGACCAAAGATACAGCTGTGTTTTTCTATCATTTCTTTTTCCAAACCTCCTAACTTTCATTACTGCTTAATTAATGTGGATGTATTGTTGGTTGAAAGAGAGCTCGCGGGAAGCAGCCCATATACGAAAAGTCCCATGCTGAAAGGATGGGAATGCTGAATGTGAGTGCTGACTGCCGACGGAACCATGTGCACTAGGAATCTTTTCCTCCCTAGGGCCCCATTTCTGGTCCTGTTAATACACTCACGCAAGCGCTACCCTCCCCATAAGTTTGGGAACAGAAGTCGCCACTTTCCACCCACACCCAGCTCCCTCCACCGCTGCAGAGGGAACAGCGCACCACGTTATCCCAATGGCCCGCAGGATTCCCTAATACACCTAAATGCATCACGCCTGGCACACGGGAGAACCCAGCGCTGTCCATCTCCAGAGGCATCTCCACTCTCCTCCCTGTCCCGAGGCTACGCCCCCTCTCCCGACCAAACTTCACACCCCGGCAAAAGCCGACCCGCACCTCTGCGGACGCGGCTCTGGCGAAGAGGGGCTGCGCGGCGCCCCCGCTCCGCCGCACCCCGAGGGGAAGCCGGGCGAGACCGAGCCGGTCCCCAGCGCCGGGCGGCGGCACCGAGACCCGCGCAGAGACCCGGGGCCGCTCCGGCCCCACGGCCGCCCCTGCCTCCCCGAGTGCGCCTCTTCCTCGGCTTCTGCGGGATGGACCGCGGGATGGAGAAGCTCCGAGCCGGCTGCGTACAACCGCCTCCGAAACTACCGATCCCGCATGCTGCATTATTATTATTATTACTATTATTATTATTATTATCATCATCATGATCCACATCCTGATTTATTTTCAGAGGAAAGGAGCGCTCTGCAGCTGGCGAGCGAGGTCCCGTTGTGCCGCCGGACAGGGCGCCCCTGCGCCCGTCCCCGCTCCCGCTCCCCGCGCGGAGTTTCTGAGGCAGCGGCGCCGAGCGAGGCGGGCGGAGGGGC